>JAXGGS010136642.1:7788-41897 GCA_035585475.1 Armandia brevis
TCAGTTGTAATTGGACATACATATATGTATTTAATCGCATAAGCACAACATTGCATGCGAATTTAGTATAGAATGTACACAGATATCAAGTATTCTCGTCGCGTTGTTACACAGTGAAGCTTTGCATTCTTACTTCGTGTACATGAATGTAATTTGCTTGATTCTCTCCACCAGGACCCTGATTCTCCTCACCGAGGTTTGCCGAGAACTCCCTCCCAGACCTCTGTACTCAGCACCATGAGTTCTATCTCCGGATTCTATAAATAATCGCATAAACAACACCCGACTAACTAGCATGCCATGGTATGTAATATAATTTGTAACGACGAATGATATCATCCTAGTAGATGTCCAATTGATATTGCTTTTTGTTGCTGTGAATTACATAAAACGCACACCTACGATCAGTGATCTTTACTCAGATTCCACGATTATTTACTATAGGTTAATACTATTTGTTGTTCTTTGAATTTCATCGCACTTCTGCCTTTGGTGAAAATGTTGAATATTTATATTTTCAGTTAAGCCGAAAAATTCTACCGAAGATATGATCGAAAGACTGAGTCATTTCAAACATGATTTATTAACCATTTAATCAAGTGAATATAGACGTCTAGATTCTATACCACAAGCTGTAGAGCATAGTTATGTTGTCTCGTAGAATGATTTGATTATATTTCGATTTGTTTCAGTAGCTTAAAGTTAAACTTGCTTGCACTGATTCAATTTTTACATTTAGCTAGCTCGACCCTTTGTAAGATATTTATGTATATATTAAATTCTGTAAATTATAAGCACGAATTGTCTATATCGTACGATATGTACACATGTACAACAACTTGGTGTAAAGTGAACTGATTTTAAGCGCGCGCTCCTATAAATGATGTAACCAGCTTTGTACTGACGTATTCCAAATACTTCTGACCTCATAATCATGTCTGTCATTATGGATAGACATACATGTTTGTAGTTGCACTATAAATAGGATAGTTATTTGAATAAACATGTCTGACTTAAGCCGTCCGGTATTTTTATTCGCACATCCCCAACAGAAATATCCATACATAAAATCACATTGGATTAGATGGAGCAGACCATGTTATTTCAAATGTTGGACAAGCAATATGCAATTCAACCGAAGACCAACAGCCAGCGAACCTAAAATGTCTTACTTCCACAATCGACGATAAGTATTTGTGACAATCGAAGCTTTAATTGAGATCTGTCAAGTAATCTGTATTCAATTTCGGATAGGATTGTAGTGTATCATTTCTGAATAGCGCATCTCCACCACTTAAATGCTGACCCACATTGCCATAGAATTGCAGATAAGACTTGACCTCATCTAAACCATTTCTCGGCGGTTGGGGTTTAGGAGGTGGGAATATTGTAAGGTGTACATCTCGGTGCCTGATTACGGTCTAGTGGACGGTAATAAATACAATATTACTCGTGTGTCTGTTTATGGAAAGCTGAGACAGGACGCCGGTGCCAGTGGGTGGCTAGTAATTATATAAGACGGGTTTATCCCCTGGGCAGACGACTTTCTGCGTACCGGGTAATGACGTTTAGAACGGGCCACGTGTGATTAACCCCGCCAAATCATGCCGCCTAGTCCTGCTGGTGCTGTCAACAACTCGATTTATGTGGACAACCCAAGACGGTCAACGCATTTCCCACGTGAAATTGCTTCCTTCCAACAGAATCATATAAGATATGACCATCCTCTCCTGTAACGCGAGTCCCATTTTACCTGCTTAATGACGTTAAGTCAATTTATACGCATAACAAAGCAATAACTTTATACAAGAGGTGTTATCACTTTAAGGTCACTCCATGCTATACAACTTTCGTCATTGATTTATAACAGCTAATGATTTACAAAGTACATGGTCAACCCAGCCACGCCCACCTTTTCCCTACTTATCTGCTTGTCAAATTGAGAATTGCTTCTTTGTTTAGTGCTTTATATAAAATAAAAAAAGCGACTGCTTGGCTAATCGTCGGACTAACGAGAGATATAACCAGTATTGTGTTTGAAGAGCAAAGTTTACGGTGTGCTCGGCCCAGGGGAAAAGATTGTCCTTTGCCTTTGATTATTGAAGCTACCTTCAATATTATTCTAGTCCGACACATTAAGTATCAATTATTCCTCAGCAGGACGCAAATCGATTTGTCGGGCGTATCCTTAGCTACTTGAGCACGCCGAAGATTTAATTTTATCCAGATGGTCTTTCCCATCCATATTGTGTGTGACATATCTCTTGTCTACCGTGATAAAGCCTATTTATTCTCAGCCTTGATTCAAAGGAGCTCGTCTGGGTGCCAACAAAGGAGATAAAATATTTATAGTGCCTGATGATATCGTTCATTTTTCCAGGCTGTTGGTTGCTTGCCATATTGAGGTACCTGTGCTGCGCTACTTTTACGTCAGATCACTTCTAAGTACGGGTAATTTCCTATTAGCTCGTACATCGGTCAATATCAGTTCGGCTGATGACTTGGTTGAAGAGTAATTTACAAACCCGTATGTTATCTGTCGTCTGCTCTGACCATGAATGCGGCTGCCGACGAGAGCTGTGTTTGTCTCCATCTATCTCGCCCCTGCACTTGCTGCTGATGATGTTGGTGGTGGTGGCCCCGTTGCCGAGGAGCGAGGACCCGCAGCCTCGCCGCCGCGAGTTGCACACTCCCTGAATGCGACCGGATTAGGCTGCGATGACGGAGCTCAATATGTACGGGGCGTTCTATCGCATCCAACATCTCCAACCCGTTTACTAACCTACCGGAATCACTCGACCGCTCGCTCGACCGTCATCAATCTATCGCCTGTGAGTGGCAGGCCAGACGAGGAGATCGGGTCCCAGCATACCGGCGTTCTGCTCTCCGAGGCTCGCTCAGGTCGGATGCCAAATCTTCTGGTGTGCGTGCCCGCGTGGCTTCAGCAGACAACCCCGGCGTGTGCGCAGTAATTCTTCTTCTAGGAACACGAGGCTAAATTTCTGTGTCACTAGAACTGCAGAGGGACAAGTGTGAACTGTGTTGAATTCCTGTGGACCTGCGACTGGATTTAAGGACACTATAGTGGCTTAGCAGGTGGTTATATTCATACTCTTCACATTTAATGATTGTTTTACGTTGTTATAGTTTGGCCTATACATTTAATATGTACCGCTCCGTTTCAACAGCGAACCAAATGTCAAGCAATAACTGTAAAGGGTAATTATTCATTCTCTTTGCCTTTCAATTTGCTGACTTAATGATACATTTCTGCTTAGTCTAGCGTGTATGTAGAGAACAACAATTGCAATGCATAGACCACAGTGTCTCTCGGCTTCTGCTGCTTGTTCTGATAGCACACAGACGCTTGTCTTGCTTGTCTTTCGTGTCTCGTTTGCCAATGAACCACACGAGAGGAGACCTTTATTGTCGTCTGCCGACTCGAAAAAGCGCGCGAACTCGTGTGGGAAGAAGACAAGCAGCACGATGGTTTGTTGCTGCCGCCTCTGCAGACTGTATGGGGAAAGTTGGCCGACTGGCGGGTTGTCTGCCGCTTCACCGATCGTCTGCTTGACATGCGACTGATTAAGGTGGGATGCTGTCAGATTACTAGCACAAAACCCCCTCATATGATGACAGATCCGCCCGCCTCGTTTGACTTTCCCTAAATCGCTCGTGGCGAGAAAATATATCACCAATCATCTTGTGGATGAAGTGAGCATTTGTCATTGATGCGAGGACAAGCGTTCAAACATTGCGAGATGTCATTTCTCAACGTTGTCACCCACTCAGTTCAGGGCCAATGATACCGTGCCCCGGCCTCCCACCAGTGTGGCCCTCAATTTTCCCTCCACCAAATGTCGCGCTGTTGTACTACGTTATGTTACTAGAGGACGAATGGGGCCTTTCAGACAAACAGCATCGTGTTGGTGGCGCATCCTTATTTAACCCCATCCCGCAAAACTTCCCGGGAGGTCGGCAAAAGCGATCGGTATCAATTTGGCTGGAGAGGGCGGTGGGATTGTGGAACGAGTGTCCTTCAATCTCACTCGAAGAAGGATAAACGAAAATCTGTCTCTGTCGACACTAGTTCGGCAAGTTGCCTTAATTTTGCCGCCATATTGCTGCCTTCGCAGGCAAGTATCGTATTAAGGCAATCCACATCTGTCCGTAATCAATATCGCCGGGAAAGAGAAGAGACGAGATGGTTTAGGGCACACGAGTTAGAGCCGGGGTAAAGGGGCGCGCGAGGGCACATGTACAACCCGAATGTCTCTGACCTTCGACTGCTTCTCGCTCGTTCTACATCCCCAGGTGATGAATTACTCTTGTACTGTCTTTCTAACTTGATTTTCCGCTGTGTATTCGGCCAAGGGGCGGCATTATAAGTGCGTTAAACATGCCATTTCATGCTCAGCACTTCCATGTCTTTGGCCTTTCTCTGCACCATAAAAAACACTTGTGAGGCGCTCTGCGTCGATCTAGAATCGAGTCAGAAGCAGACGCTCTTTTGCTGCGTGCTCCGAGGATTTGTAGCTTGTGAAGTGTGCTCTCCAAGCCCCGACTCTTGCATGCAATCCCCTTGTGATCGGCGAGTTTTTTTGTATTTAGATGCAGATCTAGAAGTTAATCGATGCTCTTTCAGATAGATTTGTGAAATGATACGGCTTTCACAGGTACAGTGGCTGCGGTATCTCTTTGACTGATGTAGGCAGAAAACTGTAAATTCCTTATCCATGTTCAACAGTATCAATATGGAGTCGACAACAGCTTAAGTTATTACCGCTGATTACCAAAGCATCTTATGTGCGCTTAGCGCGATTATACCCCGATGGGTGAGGTAACCATGGCAATTTAAAGCGATTCTTTGGTCTGGCTGCCTGCTACTTGAGCGGATGCTGGCCGGAACTCTACTCAGCAGCTTAGCACAGCCGTGTGAGCATTAACAAAATGTGAGTTCACGCCAGTATGATGTAACTGATGATGAGCATCGATTATATACATGCACCGAGTGAAGATGATACTGCAGCTGCAAGGCATTGACTCCCTTGTGCAAACCCACCACCATTCATATCCCGCTGATCAAGCAATTTGATTTGGCTTATGTAATTATCCGTATTGTGATATGAAGTGCTTCGGCTGGAGGCATGGCCGTTCACCTTGGTGTAATACAACGTGTGTACAAGTTTGGTGTGCGGAGTTTTGCCACCCCTGGAATGTGGACAGTAGATAGTTTCCCGGCTTCCCCCTTTGTGTCTCTGTATCGCATTCGCCGCGAACTTTTTATTTGTGACGCTCGTATTGGCTGGCTTTGTTGGCGGGGCGGAGGTGACAATGTGATTACGGGGTAGCAGGCTGATATCAGGGACAAGGTGCTCCATCATCCTGTCTCCCTTCCCCGGAATTCTTTCATTTTCTCCTAGTTAGGTCACGCCGAAGCCCTCTTAGTGGATACGGGAGGCTGGCATAAGCTTTCTTAAATAATATCTAATCATATATAACGGGTATAAGGTTGGGGCGTTAAGCTTCGTGCACCCCACTCATAAAGCCGACTTTATGCATAATAACGGTGTAATTTCTACAATCCAAGTGCCATTCTAAAGTAGGCCTCGTCTTAAAAGTAGAAAGAATGATCTCGTACATTAGTCGATTCCATTAATTTATGGAGTTTATAGTGCGCCGACTAACAAGTCGCCCAGAGCAACCACGCTTTCCTCCATCTTATTGCTTTCTTTCCTGATCGCTGACTTTTTACGTGAAATTATGTTCCCAACGTTACGAGACGAGAAGTGCACAATATACAATTGTCTACGAATAATAGCTCTGCTACGGTGGGACACAAAGACTGATTATACTGTTGATGTGGTCTGCAGCATGTTTTGCCCCGAATTTAATGCGGGAAGAATTGCGCCTACTCTTTAAGGCGTAACGGGCAGCCCATCTCCGCATTAATTAGTCAGCACATTTGTTGTTGCCGGTAAGACTGCTGGTTTAATGACCAGGGGAACACGCGGATATGCCGTCGTTAATAGCTGATACCTGGGAACTGAAAGCTTCCTGTTAGCGAGCTGCCACACGAGGGCCGCCTTTGTTAGAACCGAACTAGGAAACCTGATGACACTCTCCCACAAAGAGGGGAATGACATAAGTAGTTGTCACCGACTTGCTCAATTACCCGCTCCATTCTAGCCATCATCCGAGGAATTTATGTCTCTTGCACCATGGTAACGAGGCAAGTTTTACCCGGCTAAATGTGATTAACTTGAAAATTGAAATGATACAAGTGTAATTTCCCTTTCACATTCTCCTATTGAATGCTCAACCCACCTTTATTTCCTGGAAAATGTACAATGGCTTGCCATTATTCACACATTCTAGCCAATTAATAATACTGTCATGGGACACAATGAACCATTATCTTCTCGTCAATTGCTTCCGAAATTGCTGTGTGCCATAATTGTTGCCAGCACACTTAGAAAAATGCCTGTCACTAAATAAGAGCAGCCTCCTTAGATGGAAAATTGCGTGTCCATCAGGTGGCGATGAGTAATTGAAAATCTCGTTAAATGGCGCCAGTGAGCAGAAGAATAGCGAGAATCATCGGCAGTGATATCCTCTTTCAGCAGCTCCGTAAATTTGTAAGGGCATTAAGGTATGACATTTCGCATTTTCTGGCTTCTTATTCCATTTCCTCGGCTGGCAGTTGCCCCTTCGAATGGCTTCACTCCATTAAATAGGTGCGGTGGAAATCATTTTCAGTTAGACACCCTCTCAGTGAGGCGCTTCAGACGAGGGCAAATTTGCCATCCTTGAAACCCCAAGACTGAGAGAGTTCTAAAATTAGTATCATTGGAAGACGCATATTGTTACCGTGTACGGGGTTTGACAGCAAGGAGATGAAATCATTTAAAGTCGTTAATACCCCTGTGCATAAATAACAAGTTCGCAGAAATAGTTTTGCATCAGATATTAGGAAGACAGGCTTAATTCAATCTGAAGACCTTCAGCTTGCACCTGAGCTCCGAACGTATGTCGGCAGTCCAACGAATTCATTCCAATCTGCTTAATTCTTTTAGGGACCAATCTTAAGGGTTGCCAGGCGCGAGGCTTATGGAAATTCCCTACGATCGTGTCTATAGGTCCTTGCCAATCTCCGTCACAATTAATCAATATGGGTTAAACAATCGTGAGGCTACGATAAGGCTCGGTTAATCGATGTCAGACTTGCTACACTCCTGAGCCTTTACGCGGCTTTAATTTCACTAGTCGTGTAAAATCCTTTGAGAAATCCTTCAAAGTTTGCTACCTGGTGAATCACCCTTAAAGACAATATAAATGGAAATCGAGATGAATTATGCATGGGGCCGATACTACATGTCGCATGTCGCGTTGGTTTAGTCGCCTCGTCAGTACAACTATAAAGGGGGCTGACTTCCACGGAGGTGTTTATCTTCCAGTCTCGCAGCCCTGCAGTTTGCCCCTCATAAGTGTGTTTCGTACATGTGCTCTTTTATCCCGGTGCCTTCGTGTCAAGGATGTCTGTGTGGAATACGTTTAAGTCTATCGATCCTCTTAGCGCTCTCCCATATGACAGTCCTCGTCTCTGCTATAATGACATACCCACATCACCTCGGCCTTCCCTCGACAGCCACGCCACACATTCACCTTGCCACCGACTCAACTCAACTCAACTCAACTCAACTCAGCTCCAGAAACGTCTTTATCTCAGACGTGTCTCGCTTTTTCCCAGCCGGTAACCGGGGGATATGGTCACCGGCTCAATGTGAAACTGGGCCTTGATAATTGAATTTACCCTTGTCAAGCTCACATGGCCGTGGGTCATTTTTCCAACCATCAGCGTCATTCGATTTCCGCGATCTATAAATACACCGGGCGTTCTTTACCTCGAAGGCTCTTGCTTGGAATGTGCGCTTAGTTAAGCTTAGATTTGGTCAGCTGTTGATTGGCTTCTCTTGTTCACTCATCTTTCTTAACTCAAGCAAGATTCTGATTCAGCTCATTATTTCGCACCTATAACCGTGTGGATATCGCCATACATGATTTACTTTGATAGGTGTGTACACTGGGGGGATATACAGGATTACAAGCTTCTTCAATGCTGCGCGTCAGGCTAATTAATAAATTCGCAGCTTATCGCGGATCAGAACGCCGTAGATCAATAACTTAACAAACAAAAGCTCTATGATAACAACGTCGGCAACGTTTTCTATCGTTAAGGTATTCGAGGGAAGGTAAATTCCAAAGCATTTAGGATAATCACAATGTCAGTAATCCATGCGGTACATGTTGAAGTTTTGTGACGAATCGGTACTATTATCAATTTCCAATGAATTCATTCCACCATTGTTGCCGACAGGATGAGACACAACCGCGCCGCTATAATGCTCTTTCATTATATTTATTCAGTTGCGTAATGATTATTCGGATTAGCAATCGTCATTCATAGAACAAGGGTATAAAACTGAAAATCCCGAGGGTGAGTGATAACTATTTCTATGAAAAGTTCTTGTTTTCATTAAGATTAATTTGTTTTGTTATGTACAATGTACTGCCTGCACAGGTAGTTGTCGCCAGTCAACTCAGTTGACATGTTGTTCCAATGCAGGTAAGTCTGGCCATAAATATCAAAAATGAGCAACTATATGATGGTCTCTTTTCAGTCTTTTGTAAGTGTTGTATCACCGATGAATGTTTTCCGAGGACCAGAGCAACTACGGACAATTACATATTATAACATTAACAGCTATTGTAATGAGCACAACAACATTTTATAACCACATAATCAGATAGCATTAGGGCGCTTCAGAATGTATGCCCCTAGTTATAAAAAAGTATGTTTGCCCATGCTGCCAACACGTGGAGCTTTAAATAACGTGTCAAATGTAGAGTAAGTAGGAGAATTATCACCATTATAATTTTAGTACTTCATTACGTGCCTGGCGTTTCATAATCGTTACTATTAAGCTGTTGTCGTTTTTGTGTTTTACAATTCAGTACAAGGTAACGTGGAAAGTGCTTTGATAACTTATTGATGATAAGAATGATTAACTGTTTCAATAGTAAATCTAGATTTCTGTAGGGCAGGAACGTGCAAGATTGAGGCTTATGGCCCGAAATGCCAGCCAGCGTATGAATCACCGGACCAATTGTGAGCTCTGTGGCTCGTACCTGACACAGTAAGCCACAAAAAGTGTTTCGGCGGGCATGATATGTGGCGTGGCAGAGCCCGCCGTGACACGCCGTGCAGGGGAGACGAATGGCTCTCTTACAGTCTGCTTACCGCCGGCTCCCACGCGAGAATTCAAGACAAAAGTCTCGTTTGTTTCTCACACGCTCTACGTTTACAATTAGCGCGAGTTCTCGTCGCCTCGCTAACACGATTCCTCGCGACTGGCGAGAATAATTGTCGGCGGTGGGAGTAACATTTCCGTACCCGGGGTGTCCTTGGCCAGATATTCGCCGTCGCCACACACGGTAATTCGATTGTTTATTTCTTTTGCCGAGTCTCGATGCCACTGCCAGCGGAAAGTAGGTCATGGGCAAACCTTAGTTATAAAGACAACCTGTTATTAGGTCATTGAGGTGTGAGTAGTTTTGTCGTCGTGCTCATTACTTGTGCTGGTTTGTACGAGCTGAAGGTTATTTGTGTCATTAGTCGGCCAGATAACCGACTGAAAAAGACAAATTCCGCGTGATGTTATGGATTTGAAGAGGCCGCGTTGCACAGAGTCTCTATTTCTTCCAATTGCTGTCTTTTTTAAACGCCCTCCGGCCTACTTTCGTCTCTTCAAGTTGACAGCCGTATGATATCATTGAATATGAAATATCTACCTACTGTATGATATGCTAACGGTATGTATATTGTTTTTGAAACTTAATTTCCCTTCAGATTGACATGTAGTCAAAAATTCATTTACTATAAATGTGCATATTTTACACAAAATTGAGTGCACTGTGGCTCCATATTCACAAGGCACGTCAGTAAAATATGGAATGATTGAGGTTGTATATCATATTGTAGTAAGCATGTTTGACTTAACGGCTACTTGTGCGTCATGTGTGTTCCTTTTCATCAGCCTCACGCCCAATCATCTTAATATTAATGGAGCCATATGAAAAATGAAAAATGACTTGTTGACACTCCTGCTAGGGTACGGCTCCCATGAGAAATGTAACTATCAAATCATTTTCCCATTCAGTGCGTTCCCGACTTGGCAAATGTGTCGCTATCGTCAACTCGGGTGCACAAAAAGACTCATGCATATTAACTGACAAGGTTGTCCACAAGGACCCCTTGCTCCCGTCCTAGGAAATATGCCGCGATTATTACACAAGGCTGTGGAGCTCGGATCGACGAGTTGACGACTGAGTAGATTAACTCGATAAGCTATGATAGAGCTGAGTAACCTAGCAGCGGCTAAGAGCCTATAGATCCTAACTGCCAGAATCTGGTTATGCCTCCCCACCCATAAATAGAGTGATATTGGGACTCTCTATGGTAAACCTTTGACCTTACGATGCTGCTCACGTCAACCTGAGCGCGGCTGCGCGGATATTTTGTCACTTTAACTCGGTTACACCACGCGACTCGTGCGTAACTCACCACCACTCCGATTATGCGCAACTGCCCGAGTGCGTTTTACGCCCCGCCTTTGAATGGCCTTTAAATTCTGCTCAAACTTGCTCTGAAGTTTCTGTAAGACGTCCAGCAGCAGTCGAAGTTTTATTTGCGAGCCGGGATGATCCCCGGGGCTGCCAGAGAGAGAGGTGACCCTATCGAGCGCGGTTGAGATTTATTTCGGATTGGCCTGACGTGCACGAACCCCGGCGGCCTGCTAGAGACAATCAACCTGTGACCTCCACTCTCGGGCATCGTCCTTGAGAGCGAGAGGCGGTGGACTGCTCCTCCCGTCCGACACGCCCTGTCGCCCCCGGGGCTGAGCGACTCCCTGGCAGCAGACGAGGAGCGGCAGCCACCACACCACGTGATTGCGAATTACCGGCGATGATGAGCTCCCCGCCGGGATGATATACGGCGGATGCGGAGCGCCGAATCTTTTGTGAGCAGGTACGGGGTGTCACAGTTTATCACAACCCCTCGTGCTTTACGAGATACGATGGTTCGCTGGTCAAGGCTGTTTCCTTGTCCTCGGCGGCGTACCATGCAACTTGTGAGCTGGCGGCTGATTCTGGGCGGGGAGGAGGATGGAGCTGGAGGTTACAGCAGCTGCCACTGTTAAGTCGGTACACAGCATCTCTGTTCCCCGAAGAGTTATCTCCTTGACTCGTACAATATTCTATCGGACAGAAAGGGAACAGTGGGGCTTTGTTTGAGCCGGTCCACAGCGATGTATATATCACCACCGACCACAATGCGCTGAAAGCGAGAATTGTCCCCTGAATGTTTACCGGAAAAGCGGGGCGGTTACAGGGAGTGACATTCCTCACCGATGTAATTTCTTTTGTCAAACAAGAGAAGACTCCCGTGGCATTGTTGTAAAGGTGACTTTTATCGCGACCTCTACACTCAGATGTGCCGACGGCGGTAAATACGAAATTGTCTCCTTATCTACACCCCGCAGTAATGAAACGAGCAAAGAAATCAATTTATCACAGAATGTCTCCGCCATGAAATGGATCGGCGGTGTCGGGGCATTGTTAGTCTGAACGGGGCAGCGAGAAGCCAGCGTTGAATAGTCGTGTAATTTGTAGCATTTCCATTCCTATTCACGCGCCCCGTAGAGGGGTTTCATGAGCTTCGTGGCAGACAAGATTTGGAGTCCTGTCGCTTAATTACAGCCGTAAGACCCGCTGTTAATGTTGCCTTGGCAACCGGATCTGTAAGGAGTGAGTGTAAGCGACATGGTGACAATGAGAGATGCTCTCGAGGAACATGTCTTGAACGTTAATGTATACGGTTACCTGACCCCCGGGCGATAAAACACCGACTTGTTTTACACCGTCTGCCGTGATAAAGAGCATATTTCATTATCCCAATCAGAGCAGCCAATTCTTTAGTTTCATGCGATTTCCAATCTAGTGGAAATCACATGCACTTTCACGTGGTCTTCTATTCTGAGCCGGGGGATTACATGGCTTTCCGGCAACTAGATTTGTGCAGCGGCTCAAAAAACGTGGCCACGGAAGACACGCTGTGATTCCTATGGAAATTTGTCTTCTGCAGGCAAGATGTGAAAACAAGGCGGTTTTACATGATAATGAAAGTCTATAGATTGATGCCATTCTCTCATCTGGAGACGTGCTCACTCTTCACCAGGCTGCGCTTTCATGTAACCCAAGTTGAAATCGAATCATTCAGGAAAAACAGGCTCGAAACGTGCACCTTCGCACATCAAAGCAATCGGAGGGCACCCATGAATTATGCAAAGTTAGAGTCAAGGGCGAATCGGTAAATACACCTTATACATAATCAGCGTCTCTAATTCATCCGTTCGTTAGGAGCTTCTGGTCAGGTGTCTCCTTTTATCCCGGTGCATGCACCTTTTATTGCGGCGAGTCTCTTGTTTTACGCTCTCAGACGTTGATTACTAGTCATCCTTACATCCTGTCTCGGCGGGCGCTCGCTGGTAAGTGTTAGGCGGACTCTCTTGCTTCACTAGGTCACATTTACCACGCGGTTCAACGACTGAGACTCGCGCAATCACAAGTCGTGCTTACTCTAAACCGGATTAGGACAACGTCTGCTGTCGGTGTTAAGTTGGCGGATGCCCCCACACGATCCCAGATTTATAGTTTATTGGTAACTGAATCCGGTGAGCTGGCCAATATCAACAAGACTCGCCCGGTGATGCCGTGCTAATGATTTAGAGTGAAATCCTAGCAAGGATTGACCCATTTCCAGGGAAGACTAGGTCGATGCCACCTGCCTTAACCATATAAAAGTATTCCATCTGAAGGAGAGGGTAAATATACTATTGTATAACCGAGTGGTCTGCAAATGTGACATGATTAAGGTACTGTAACAGATAAGGATTGATATGTATTAAAGGTTAGTGCACCTGAACCTGATCGAGACATGCACACATAGTAACCGCTGCTGCAACAAATCGACGTGATGGCTCGACGTGGATCCATTGCACGCTAATCTCGCGGACTGCATTAGATGGGTTTTTTTCTGGCGACGCTTTATTTTCATGGCCACCGCGCTGGTTGACAGGCTCTAGATGACCAAACATGCGAACCACGCGGTAATTTTACCGACACTTACTGCTCGGCGGCTACAAAACAGACGATGGTCAAATTACGCCGACGTTCAGACCGAGCCTTATGCATTGGCTAATCTAGATTGAAAGGAGGCCTCATGTCTGTAATTTGCGGTACAATTAGTCATTCTTTTCCTGCGGCACGGCTCACGTTAAGAGGAGATGACCTCCTTCTGTCTGTAACATCCCGCCGTCTTGTTTTTACGCAGCTGCCGTCTCAGGAAGCACCGAGGAGATGGCCCGTGGAAGAGACATTCGGCTAATTTCGTCATCAGGGTTGATAGATGCCCGGGCAGCAGGTTGCTGGCGTGGTTTATGCCGGCGAGCTCGTAAGTAATAATGATCTATCGAGATTGGACGCCAATATCAAGATTGCTGGTGCTTATTATCATCGTCTGCGGGAGAAAGGATATCTAATGAATTTATCACATGTCTGGAAAACGTCGGGCCGAGCTTGTTAGCATGGGCAGATATCAGTGCTGCTCGCTGGCGACAGTTTTATAGAAGGTGTAATATCTGATTAATGTAGTCGGGGCTACTTTATACCTTTTCATCAGCGTTTTATTGTTTTATTTCGTTATAACTCACCACAAAAGTCAGATTTATCAGATTCTAACGACACCACCCAGAGTGACTGTGAGAAGAGCGAAGGTTGGAACAGGCGAATCTGTTTGCCATGTTGACCGGCTCCTCATCATTCGGCATCATTCACCAAACATTGCCTCGCTCAATCCCACGCAAACTGTTCTGAAAATAAGCTGATCGGATCAACTCTGTTTCCAGCACATAAATTCTATGAGTACTCCATGCTCAATGCAGATTAATATTCTCCTTAGATACAGCTTCACTACCGCAACCGTCGTCCTTAACTTTGAGCTTTCCCTATGTTCGGCTTCTGCATTTAGCTTGCGTATGATGTCTCATTATAATGGCGCACGTCATTTAACACTAGAGAAAGTGAATAGCCGGATTACGGATTACGCGATGGCTTTGTGGTCCAATCTGACGATGTATTAATTCTCAGTCGAAGATACATCGGTAAGTCGATACTGGAGTATCGTACTATGGTTTGATAAGCTGATTTATCTAAACTGTGTGACCCTACACGTATCACGTTCGCATGTTAATTAATAACAACCCCCGTGTGTGAATAATGCATCACTTATAAAGCCACCTTGATATTCATAGATATATTGATCTGAATGACAGAGCATTCCAATTCAGCAGTGACAATGCGGGTTGACATACCAGGTATTGCAGCCATCACCGCTACATCGTCAGTGATCTTGTTTGGATTATTGGTCTTCGCCAGAAATTGGCAACCTTGACTCGCAGTCGGAGCAAAGACACCGCTAAGAGATAGCAAGGTCATGCGTGCATTTATCAGAGCAATGTTACTGGCATGAAATGAATTAAGTAAGAGCTCCAAGATTAATGATATTTCTGAGTGCTTTGTCACCATTAATATGACAGGTGAATCTATCCTTCTTCATATACATACATATACATATATATGTATATACAAATGTATATCATCACAATGCAGAAATTATCAATTGAAGTCACATACCCATAGCGCTACAATGAACATTGGCCTTCTTAATTGACTACATCGGCTTGTCAAACAGAAGTTAAGAGCTATTGAGTCCACAAACTGATGTCTAGCAGACGTGCGTTAAGCAAGATTTTGTTATTGCAGATTTTACCTGCTTAATTGCGACTTGTAGTTCAGTCTTTAGAGCTGTTTCCTCCCACCGATCGATGCCACTTGCGCACGATATCTACTTATTGATGACCTGCTTAAATTAATATTCCAGCATTAATATGCTCGTTACAATAATGGAGGTAATGAGAACAGTAACTGCAGGATTTGAGTCCAGCTTCCTGGTATTGCAAGTGATGATCATTATAAACTTCTAATTACCTTATCTCCAAAACTTCAGGAAAGCACGAGCAAAAGTGATCTACTTTGTGAAGTCGAGTAACTAAGACGTGAAAACGTATGGCTTAAGAGGATTGAGCCGGCAGACTTGCTGTGTTATCTTTCTTTAACAAGACACCACTAACAAATGTAAGCGTCATCTCAAGGCTTAGTTGCTTACCGTGAATATTTATATTTTCAAATAGGCTTAGTCAGTAAACCTGAGCTCCTGCTCCGAATCCGTCGAGCTACTCGACAACACGCCCCGTACGCTCGCCAATTATTCTCGTGACGTAGATTCCGTGCCACTTGAAATTTGCACATGAAACATTTGTCGATCTCCCGAGATCACAGTCGGCTGTCAGTGGCTGGCAATAAATGTAAAATACATTGGTGTTGTTTAAGGGCGAGATATGCGTCTTAAATCTGGCAAATGATTGAAAGAGGAGACCGCGAGTCCCACGAGTTCCCACGTGTATGGCACGTCTGTGAGGCTCGAGAAAAACAAGTGGGAAATTCACATATAACTCGAGTGAGGTTTTGTTTGGTTTGGAGCTCCCGGCCCGCGCTCCCGGCCGGACATGAGATTCCAAACACCGCCGCCCGAGCTCTCCCAGAGTATTTAGCTAGAATTCGGATCCATCTAATTCTAGACTAATATTATCCGGCCTAAGACGGGCGCCGCTGTGGGTGAGCCGCAACAAAAGATGATTGGGCCATTTACAGATGGGTCGGCTTGTTTGCGGATAGTCTCAATCCCGTCTCAATCGAATCCCCGGTGAGCCAGAGCGCATGCTGGCAGCAGCCGACTTGCCACCCATGGACACAGCCTCTGCTAGTCCGGTATTTAATCACATTCGTCATCTGCATTAATTTCGTTCTAATATCACAGAAAACATCAGCAGGATCGGCCGACGCTGGGCTGCTCCACGCATTTACCGGCGGGCTGATCGAATGATGTAAAGGCCGAGGCGGGTAGCCGCGTATAAAACACACAATTTACTCACTCTGCCTGCATTCGTATTCACGCGACTAAATGCTGGAGATTTATGATCGGAAGCAATGTCGGGCAGCCGTGCTCCTCACAATATTGTCAATGCCGAGGCCTGTCCCCAACACCCTTTATGACTTTGTTCTGCTAAAGCGTGGCGCAGGCAACAGAGGGCACGCTTTTGCGAGTGTCAGGACTCTTTCATAGCCGGGCAAATAAACGAGCTCAATTCTTTGTTCCATCTACATTAATGAGCGTCTGGAGATGTGGCCTTTTTGCCCGGGCGGCCATGTTTTACACGAGCAGAGCTAATGTGTGGTTTCAATCTTTTTCAGGACGCCACCACAGGGACGAGCGCGTGAAGGATGCGGACGCCTCTCGCCGGGGATGACGTGCCTGTAACGGTGGCTTGGTGACCAATCTGTGACGCGAGTCTAGACGATCTCACCTCTCCTCCCCCTCCCTGCTCGTACACCAGCTGGCTCCCGTACCCCCGCCCCTGGACGACGAGCGACACACACCAGTAGGAGAGAAGCCGGCGCTAACAGCCCGGGCTCATCACTCTTCCAGGACGCCGGCCAGATGTGCGTCACCGAGAACCCTCCTCAGCAGCCCGGGCAGGGGACCGGGGAACCGCTTCACGGCCTCGCCCTCAAGTGGGCAGACCTCGAGTGACATCGCTCGGCGATATCAATCCATATCGATGATGCGGATGATAACCGCCCAGCATCCAATTCGATCTGGCACGGTCCGCCATTCGAGTGGCATTTCAATCGTGTGTTCAGCCTCGGCATCAACCTGCGGCGCAGCGATCTAAGCCAGTCGAGTATGCGCGGCATATGGGTCAGAAGCTGTTACAGAAGCTTTGACATCAATCAATAGATATTGACATTTAGGACGGTGATTTCAGTGGCTCTCCGACAACACATGTGTCTGTCGGGGACTTGAGAGCTTCACTGGCCGCCCGGACACCGGCAAATCAGCGGGCGATAACTCGCCGCGTTCTCGTGCTGCCAACTTCTGCAGCAGCAGCAGCCGCAGCCGACTTGCAGCGGCGGCAACTACAAGTATTCCAAGCTTCGACTTTGCGGCCGTCAAATGAATTGGGGCTGGTTCGTGCGATAACATGGAAATAGCCCGTAGATTTTGTCTATGAGTTATGACACGGGAGGCGAGACAATTATACGAATGAGGGGGCATGGTCACGCACGGGAGGCATTTCTATCCGACGTCAGTGCATAAACCCAGCCTCCATCAAATGAAATATCACCGAAATATGTATGAGGGGAATTAATCTTTCCTCCATATTGTGTTGGGCGTCCAAACTGGATATTTAGTACTCGTGCCAAAAGGCAATCGACGATTCGGGCGATTGTGCGGTAAGGAATTCACCCAAACGGATTTTCGTGTACATCTTCATAGAGTTACATGTGTTAGTGAAAAATGTTAAGCGCACGGAGATCTACGTCAGCAGCGCTTGCTCTATAATGATGTGAATCAACAACAAAAAGGCGGCGACAATAGGCACAGAAGCATCAATTGCATCAATTGAGTTGTCTGTATTCAGTTTGCTGGGGAAATATACAATTCTCTTGTTATATACCGCTATCACTCATCTATAGCCCGGGGCTACCGCAACCGACAGGCAACCGTGCTGGATTCACCATCAGTAATCATCTCGTGACGGTAATATGCTGAATTCTATGCATTTCACAGCTAGATAACACCGCTCTTTCCATTCTTATGCGCATTATCATTTGCTATTTCGGGAACACCTGTTGGATTTGAGGATGACTGGAAATTAAATTGGATATTTGCCGTTGCCTTGGTTGACATTGCCGTGATGTAAATTGCTCTCTTGCAGCAGGATTCAGCTGACAAACGCAGGAGTTATTGCATTCACAGCCATAGTTTCTCTTTCAGGATTTCCTCCCCGCTGACAATACCAAGCAATTTAGCCTCTCTTCGCCATCGCTGCTGCCGTCTATGCATCTGCAACTGCTGCGGGTTTTCTCACCTTTTCTACTGTGGTGTTGTCCAATCTTAAATCCTGGAGTCACCCTGGCGAAGACGGAGTTCTCTCCCTAACCTACCATCATACGGTCACGCCCCTGACCTCGGACCTCATTCACGAGCTAGAGGCGGCGAGTCCGATTACAACAGCAGCCAACTTTGGGAGAGGAACGTCCCCCTCCCACGTCTACCGCCTGCTAGAGGGCGCTACGTACATCCGCTATCCTCTGCGCAAGCGCAACCCTCGTCGTCTCGATCTCGATACACATCACCACCACGTGCTCGAGCCCTTCCGGGATTTTCACGTTTCCGGCAGCAGGGTCGTGCACGCGGGCCCCTAAACCAACAACCGCAGGACGGAGAGCCCCAGAGGAACACATTACGTAGCCGTTTTGACTTCCTCTACTGGGTGATCTATGTCAACACCTGCCTGCGGCCACGACGGCGCAACCAGCGCGCAATGACTAGTGTTTTGGGCCGACGGCATGTGACCGACCCTGGGGGCAAAACCGTCAAGTACACTCCCTGCGCCAAGGGCGAGCATACTGACGAGGAGGAGCTCGACGAGATTCACGTGGTGAACCAGGAGAATACGGACAGCAGGGCTGAATCTGCCGCCGCCACCGCCGCCGCCGCCGCGGAAAATGACCCCGAACAAGGACAGAATCCGGCCGCCAACGGCCCTCGAGTTCTACCGGGGCAAAATGTGTTCACCGAGTCGTCCGATCGTGTTAAACTAATCGGGGAAAGACTCAGCGAAACAGGTAGGATACCTCGTGCTTCACCTGTGGGTTCAAGCCACGTGTTGGAGCAGAAAACCACGTCCAAGCAGAGCCTCTTCGAGATGGTCTCCCATAAAATAGACTCAGTAAAACAGCGATCTCGAAGCAGAACTTACAGTACTTGCCAGGAGATGGGATATATCAATAAAGCCCACGTCTCCGACCCAGTCACACCAAAAAGCATTCGCAAGCAGCGGAAAAAGGAACTGGAGGAAAGGTTCGGTAAAAAGTCCCGTGGGGAGAGGTTTGAAACCTCGACCAACAGCAGCAGCAAGGACGGCTGCAAATGGACCTTTGTTTTTGATCCCGCCGGCAGGTTTGCTTACTGGTGGTCGTTCGTCGTCAGCATAGCCTTCATCTATAACTTCTGGGTCCTCATCTACCGCTTTGCCTTCGAGGAGATAAACGAGTTCAACATGGCAACATGGTTTACCCTCGATTACATAGCGGACTTTATTTACATCCTGGACATCGCCTTCCACTTCAGGACAGGATACCTGGAAGATGGAGTGCTACAGACGGACGGCACGAAGCTGCGGCTCCATTACATGAACTCGACGATGTTTTACATCGACTGTCTTTGTCTCCTGCCCCTCGACTTCCTCTATCTATCCATAGGCTTCAAGTCGATGCTGCGCTGTTTCCGGCTAGTAAAAATATACCGGTTCTGGGCGTTCCTCGACCGAACCGAACGTCACACGAACTACCCGAACATGGTGCGGACGGTCACGTTGTTACACTACCTACTAGCTATTTATCACTGGAACGCTTGTCTCATCTACGTAGTGACAACGGCCCTAGCTGATTCAAGTGTCAATCGGTGGAACTATCCACCGAAGGAGTCGGGGGTCTTCACAATTTACTTACATTCTATGTATTGGAGCACGCTCACCCTTACCACCATAGGCAACCTGCCGCAACCGGAATCTAACGGAGAGTATATATTCGTCATTATGGAATTCGTCTTTGGATTATTACTATTTTCCACCATACTTGGACACGTTGCCAATATTGTTACGGGGATCAGTGCTGCCAGACGAGATTTTCAGAGTAAGTATGTCATGTCGACGTATAATTGATTGCCCTTGATTTAATAGGTGGCCTTTTATATGTTACGTGTTAACGGTGTTAGTGGGCGGCACATCGAGGCGGCTCCTCTATATATTGATTGGGTCGGGGAACGACAGGGCCCTTAAGACATACCAAATTAGATAGAGGCAGCATCCCTGGCCGCCAATATTTTATTTAAACCACGTCAGGGCGAGGCGGAGCGTCAGAAAGGCGATTTCTAATATAATCATAATCTGTATGAGTGTCAAATGTTGACATTGTGTTTACATCAGCAGAATGAGCAGCCCAAGCCGCTAGAAGAGCACCCATCAATGTGACCAATCTCATCCCCAGCCAAGTAGAAAGAACTCGCAGATTTATATAAAGGCTACGGTATAAGGAACCAGTAGATTGATTATATACAAGGAGGGAAGGGTGGGCGTATATTCTATGCATTGGTTGGCTTTTTATTAGGCCAGATTAGATAGTTTATTGGCCTGCGCGCACCTTGGCGATATATATATCTCGCCTATAGATTCAGCGCTCCCACATGCGGGGTTTCTGAGTTGAAAGCTTGTCCTGGATTGCGTGATATTGCTTTGGCCAGCTATTCCCGATGATCTTAGCGTCGACTTACCGGCCATTAATGCATGGCGTGGTTCCTCGGGCGTCAGCCTGCGCCATTAGCTGTTCGTCACCACTAACGCACGAGGCCTGCAGATGCCCGAGTCCCGAGAGTCCTTCCCCTGTCGATGCTTGTCCGGAGGTTCTCCCACCGCCCGATGTCGCTCTGATATAAGGTCACATCGTGTGTGGAGTGCGCCCCATAACCCGCCCGCCTCAATCCGGTCTTCTGGGAGGCGGGGGATGGAGGAGGGCAGCGTGCATACCGAATCAGGCGATATTGTTTTCGCGCGGTCTCAATCTGCATGTAGGTCACACTTCCATTTCGCACGACACCGGTGCGCCGACTAATGAAAACATGTACACACGGCGGAGAGAAACCCGGGTTTACCAGGCACCACTCATCACGTCATGTCTGTCACTTTGCTTCCTTCAGCTGTACCTCAAATCATACCCCCAGATATCGGGCCCTAATCTCTATGATTAGCGCCGGGGGTATTTTGTAGGTCGGCCAGTGTTCTGTCGGTACAGCAGGGTCAATAATGTGGTAATCTATTTGCCTCTGACAATGGTGGCAATTACATGTTGGTCAGAAACAATGTTGGTACTCTACATACGTCGATAATATGTTGGAGACTTATAACCACCGAGGATTAAAACATCCACATCAAAATGGCAACGATTCCCTGGTCCCATAGCTTATGGCTTCCACATTCATTTCTGTGCATTGAAATTGATCTGGAAAATTGCGATCGTTTCACCGCTGGAAGTTTATGGTTGCCACCTAAAATTTAATATCTCGACCCTTAGCTCCCGCTGGCATTAGTTTGATATTACTGGCCCGCATATGAATTCTTCGAATTTTACAGCTTATTACGCCGCTCGTTTTTCAACGAGGCGAAACACTCGAAATCAATATTTTCATTGAAATGTGGACAGGAAAGCGGTGCTGGATAGCGAACGGGCAATTACACGCTGATTCATTTCATCAACTACATTTGATTTATGGCGAGAACCATTAAATGTCAGGAACAGCCTGATTTGGCCTAAAATTGCCAGGCTGTAAATCATGATATTCGATCCCTTTCACCGATATCAAATTACCTGGAGATTCTCTTCACGGTTTGCAACAGCTAAGGTCCTCGCTAAGGGGACACATTGCAACAGATGCAGCGTTCGGATTGAATTTAGAGCAATTTTCAATATACTGGGATGAAATATATTGTCCCCCTCGATTGGTCACATCATACCATGCAGTCATTCATCACCGAGAAACAAAATTGATCAACAGCCGTACAAATATATGCTGTATGCATCGATGCATCATGTTTTCTTTTATTAGTAAATACTTTAGATACAAAATCATTAGGTGACATGGCTTATAGATGTCGCGGATATCATACCATCTCTAATCTTTAGCCTGATCTGCAGCAGTCGGCTATAGCTGCACCATATGTGTTTTTGTTATTCAGATACGTCTACATGCCATGTGGGCAGAATGATGTACGATATCGAAAATGATTGTTCAACACAGATACATGCGCACGTGTTTTTGTGCCTCAACTGCTGCGTTACACAAATCAACAGTTGTTTATAGAGATTCATATTGACATGTATAATCCTGTTAACAAATGACTCGCAAAAACCTGCGATGTTTATGTGGCAAAAACTTTTCAGATATGTGTCAGTAATGGTTGAGTTGATATTTAAAAACTGTGCCTCTTCATAACGTCAATACCACGCGGGTAATGAAGAGAACCTTTATTATACTCGATTAGTGATCGATTTGTCTTCAGGTCATTAATTCTGAACTGCTGCTGCTGCTTCGTGTCATCTCGACCCTGTAACTCAGTATTTCATTAATACTTGTACATCTTTTATTTCGGCGACGTGCTATTACGATGATGTTTATCCAATATTTGCTGAAATGGCGTGGGAGAAATATATTGATTTGAAAAGTATTGGCAAACACTATTATACTAAACATCCCCACTTATTGTATAAATCATTGATTTGACTCCCACGATTAGCCTGAAAATGTATGCCCTGGCTGGCATAAACGTGGTGATTATGAATGTCACAAGTTCAATCGCATATTGGTCACCTGGGTGTGTTGCTGCAACAAGTGTCAGAAATCCCCTGAAATCACCGGCGGACGTGACCTCCTTATCGAGTGACTAAGCCATGTCAGGTCTGCAACGCCGCAATATTGCTTTAATCATAACCGCCACCGGCGAGCAAAATCAATGTCATCGTGAAAACAATCAGACGAAAGGCCTTGAAAGTTCACACTTTATTGTAACTTCTGCTGCAAAAATATAGATCATTGCATGGTGGAATGAGTAACAGCGTAAAGCTGCAGGAAGGAAATGAGTTTTCTTGGCGTTTTGCTCCATACAAAGGCCTCGTCTGGACGAGCTGAGGTAATTTTGAGTTAAATGATTTGTGAAGTCATTGACTGTCACAGGAATAGCTTCTGCGTTCCTTGTTAGAGCCAAGCACTCGCCTGAGGCTGTGCATATTTTTACTTTGAAAGCCAGTTACGTTTTACTCGCCGCTAAAGAGCGTCCGAGGGACAATTGTTGCTCCTGAGGTGGGATGGTGACTTATTTCATCTGCCTCTTTGAGTGTCAGGTTTGTCGTAAACATGAGACAAAGTTAAAGAGTCTGCCGGAGTCAATGGCCAGGCTTATTTCATCCGCGTCTTTATATTCGACTTAGCCAGTGATTACCTCGTCTAGTTAAATTGTAATTGCGACTGTCTCAGACATAATCTTATCATTAAAGCGCGTAGACCTATATATATCGCTGAACCGAATTAACGAATTCAATGAAAGTTACGCCATAGCACACATCAAAGTCTGCTGTAAAGGTTGTTGAACTTTTATCCTAGGTTTTAGCGTGTATCTTTTAAATGTAGCTTAAATGAGTTTCTATGCAAACCTGGTTATTAATCAAAATGTGCATCTTCAATCTAGGGGAATCATTATGCTAAATATGCATCAATCGGCATATCATGGATATCTATGTTTGACTGAGTAATGACCTAAAATAATAGCCAGTTATCAATGACTTTAAAATGTAAATTGTATTCCATGGCATGGCTATTATTGGCCTCAGTTGAACATGCAAACATTATAGATTACCACCCGTCAGCTTGTACGTTGTTAATTCATGTATGCACGATATAACATCAATCGCTCTTAGAAAGTTCAGCTACATCTGCCTGTGACCACACAAGCACTTATTCAAATCGATGAGCATTGAAATTCTATGTGTATTCATGAATGACGTTTACCTCTGGAACTTTCTATGATATTTATCTGTCAAGTGTAGTAACACCTGCTCGTGGTGTGATAACCCAACCGAACTGCGTATATCAATCAATATAGTGACCTTAATTTGCTTTACGCTCCCTGGAATAGCGCAGATTCAATCGGACGATGCAGTCATGCTTATAACACCGATACGCGAAATTCAGGGAGTATATCAGATAACAAGAAACATGGGAGGCTCTTGTCCGCGCAGCTCGTATATTACGTCCCATTCAAATTGATCACAACTTGAAAAACTTTGTATAACGTGCGTCATTCCTCAGGTTAATCTTTCATGTTGCTGTAGAAAACGTATGCTTGATCTGCTAAGCTCATGTACGACTATTTCAATAGTCCATGATTAATTCATTGCCATCCAAATCTAGAAATAAGTGAACTCTTTATGTTACAGTTGGCTCAAGGAGTGACTATTGACTTACTAATTGCAGACTGTTGTTTGTTCATATTCACCAGAGATTCTAGTACAATACAGTGTCACTTGTTGATTACTCCGCATAAATCACTCTATAACGAAAGAACAAATTTGGTTGTGACAACATTCATACATTTTCTGGCATAGGCTGTGCTGGCCGGTTTAACCTGTTTTTTATCTTTAGCTTCATGTATGCTACACGCATTCGGTTTATATGGAATGCCACTGAAATATAAATTGCATCTCTCTAAGGTGTCGCCATTCTAGAAAGCAGCGTAGTGACCTACGGTTTCAAAATACACGGTAGTTTGCTCGTGAACCTTATGAACAACGACAGTGTTACATTTCTCGTCGCTTCGTTCATTGTGTGTGCTTTGACGGTAACGGCAACCATACATTAGCCATTTAATACACCAGCAATACCGGAAGCCAAGCCACTCAACACAAGAAACAGTTGGCGTGCATTACTCAGCAATTATATGATCATGGACGAAATTGAATGCCGCTCTCTACCACGATACTCAGTGAACGAAAAGAATACAACTACATACATTAAGACAAATAGCCACTTTACAGCATGACTGGAGAGCTATTTGTTAATTGCTTGCAAATCTAGTCACCACCCACCTTATTGAGAGATTGAGGTGAGAAGTATCAGCTCGCAGGTGGTTACTATTGGTGAGAGTCACCGTGACTATAGAACTGCATGTTTTTTACACGTTTTCTATTATCAGTGCGTTTGGACAACATGCTTCCTTCCTCGTTCTCAACTTAATCCGATTATACAAGATATTCTATTCAGCTGTGTGCTTTCTCCCACACATAACTTCCTAGGTACTGCTACAATAAACCCTTATCGCCAAGCATGTACCTGACACGAATTACTCGTATTCTTACTATCATGCAGCCTGTGCTTTTAATCAGATTCTGAGGGTTCTCGAAAAATGTAATGCATTCAATGTATCATCATCTGTGCCCATTTGAAGAGCCGACTGCAGCTGATGAAGCAGTTTCTCTGTTTTGTGGTTGTCTTACGTGGCGGTTCCTCTTGCTGGGAAATACCGTGATCATGATTATGTCTTTAGTATCTAAAGCCGTATATTCGTGTTTCCCCCGCCAATAAATATAAACTATATTAAGAGATACATGCGCACGTCCCCTTGTAGTGCTTATAAAACTAAAACGTTTGCCCAAGGCAGTGCATGTCTGCCCCGTGAAATCTGGCAGCTCACGTCAGACAATATACCCGCCTATCATGTCCATGTGAACGAATTTAGGAATACAATACACCTGAAAGCCGAGGCAGTATATCATGGCGACCTCGCGTGCCTACCACCGCTGTCTTACATGACAATTCTTAACCCTATTATCGCAGATTGTTTCATGATAAGCGCGTTATGAATCTGCGGGTGCGAATTCAGAATAGGATCACAAAGTCTATCGTGCGTAGATGTTTTCAGCTTCCCATTCAGCGATCTGACGTGTCCAATGAGAAGAAAGCCCGACAATTAAAGTCGAGTTCAGAGCTAGAGTCTATAAACCGGAGCACAGATGAAAATACAACTATTTATATAATTGTATAAATATCTCGAAAGCATTCAGTCTGGACTATTATAGAAAACATCCATTATAAGGAATTACGACAACGCCTTTGTCGTGGCTCAGCATAACTCCAAGCTGTTACAGACTTTATCCATCTGCTACAACTAATTGCAGGAGTAATTAATGCATGGGTTTGTGCCGGCGTTTAATTTGCTTGTAACAGACCAAGGGTATCTTCCGGCGAATAGATAAAAGGCGGTTAATGCGCTCGACATTGCGTCTCCATTAGAATGTGCCCAGCGAGGGCTGTTCTATAATTTCCATCGTGATCACGTCCCGTGTAAAAGTTGCACTGTCACCGCGACGTGATGGCGGGAATGGGCCGGTCGTCTTACGTTCCTTCTATCTGATGCGTCGTCGGTCCTCCTCCGATCAATAGATTTCAATTGGTCGGCGTTCGCATGATCAATCTAATTGAAAACAGATACGTTTAAACCGCAAGGCCGCTGCCACAGAAATTAGCCTTCTCCCCAACTTTGTTTACGAGCTGCGCCTCGGGCGGGACACATGGGGTCTCCGCCACGCGAAAGCCTACAATATGAAACGGGACACCCCCCTCAAACTAAAACGTGGCGAACAATATTCCCTCAGCATTCGATCAAACCTCAATGTCCATATTTATCCGTTTGATGTCAGGTCGTTCATCTTTTATGCAACCGAGTAATACAGAGCATGACCCAAATGAGCCGAGTCTGTGTCTGTCTGTCGGATAGCGGGAAGGATGTATGCTCGTTTAAGCAGACGACAGATTGGTATTGGCGAGTGCGGGGTTTCGGGGCATCCCGGACCCCTGGAGATCCATCAGATGGCTGCGGTGATGGAGATTTACAGCAGCCGGTGGATGTTGCCTCTTATTCTTTTGTCTGCCGCAGGGATGCTCTGTTGTCTCGCGTTAAGCTGTTGCACCGACAGAGTATGCAGAGTGTGAGTGGGCTTTTGTTAGTCAAATGCAAATGAACACGGTCAATTTCAGTTGAAAAGGCGCGAATGTGTCCGTGCATATTGGAGTTTACAGTTACAATATGGAAGTAAATCCTCCTAAGTCCAAATTTCCATATTTAGCCCGAAATCCATCATCGTCGGCACGTTTTTCTGCTGGAGAGAGTGGACAGCATCAAGCCAAGCATACCGTCCCCATTCAGCAAACTCGGCAGCGCATTTTCTCCATTCAGAGCGCGAGCTGTGTCGCCGGTCCTCTGGGAAACGTTTCCACCGCACTTTATCTCGGTTGATTTGATGAAACCTTTCCTATGGACGGCGTCATAGGCGGACCCGCGCCACCCCCATCGCCGACACCGTATACCTTCTCCCCCCGGGCACGACGAGCTCTCCAGATGGAAACTTTTCTGTCTCCGGAAGCCGTCAAGCCGTTCAGGCTCTTTGTCACCGAGCTAATGGCGAGTCCCATACACGTAACGTTTTGTAGGCTTTCCAGTGTAATGGATTTAGAGCCATTATCCTGGCCGGATTAGCCATTACCCACACGGTGATATGGGGGGACATTAACAGTACTTTAATGGACGAATGTGGAATAGATCGGACGGGTGAACCGACACGAGGTGGTCGGGTTCAATTTGCCATTCTTGTGGATTAATGCGCGTACATGTCCCCAGGAAGCTCTCATCTTCCCCGATATACTCTCACTAATGACGTAGTACCCACGTCACTTGCAACTAATGGACGTATCAATTCATTATTACCTATATCACATTACTGACCTACTTAGCCACATGGTTAAATGTCACTTGTCTACGCCGATACAGTAGTTCGCACAAATACCTTTTGATGATCTATTTACCTGATTTAGTGCAAATTACAAATTCGGTATGATTGATCATCCAATTAGCCCTCTGTTGTCAGTTCAAGTTCTTAAAATAGATCAAACAATCGACGGAAGATTTTTTTAATCTGACGATTTTAAATGCGATTGAACTCGACCAGATGCCGGTTTATTCCCCTTCCCAGTGCGGCAGCCCCAGAGATAGTCCCCGATAACTCGCCGAGCTCAGATAAGGACGTGTGTTCTTGTGTTCTGCCCCTGACCTAATTAAGCCAAATCAGGCGCGGGATGCGGGGATTGGCAGCTAGTGGAGCAGACGACTTCCTGTGTGCCCTGATACGTGGCCAGAGCACAGATTAATCCACCTCGGACAGGCGTGTCACCTCAGATTTACTTCCACTGCCCAACCAAGCATTGGTGCACTCGTTGTGATTAACCGAGCAGACCGAGGCATCCGCCATGGTGTTAGGCGAATGGTGCATAACCCATGTCCTCTCTGCTGAAATGTCATTCACAGATTGCTATCCTTGAGGGGTGCAGAATAGACGCCGATCAAGTACCGTGGGCTTCATTGTTGAAGTGTCACTGGGCATCAACATTTTGTTCAATCAATCTAATAACGAAGATGGCTTCAGGATTCGCCCCATTTTAGCCACCTACAGCCGTTATTGAATCTCTTAGAACCCCATTTCATTTTGCAGGGGCGCGTTTTCCATTCGAAAATTTCAGTTACACGCGGGGAGGGGCTCAATCCATCATTCGGGATGCGCTAACTATAGCACACATCAACCAGATGCAGTAACGAAATTATTGCGGTGCGGCAAAACACCACAACATGGATCAGAGAGGATTGGAGAGCAATGAACCCCCGCAGCCAGCACTACGCGAGAGGTGGCTGTTTAGATTAACGATTACTAGATTAACACGTAGATTACGCAACGCCACAAACGAGCAGTTGAAATCTATAAACAGAATACAGTTGACTTAGGGGCCCTAGAGCTGCAATGTAAATCCATCTTCTGAGAGCTTACCCTGGTAAACCGGGCCCAGGTTTACTGTCAGCCACTGCATCCCTGTAGTGAGCTCTTCCATGATGATAAAAGCCTTTAGCCGGCTTTCTTATTCAAAATGGATCAGATCTCAACTGCCGATATCCGCTGGTTTTTTGGTCGTATACTGTAGAGGGATGCGTATTTGCCGGGTGGATTTCAGGCGAGCCGCCAGAAGACAATGTGAGGGCTTGATTTAGTGGGCCGTTAATTGGAAGCTGTGTCTGCGAACAGCTTCTCCTGTCATAATCATTTAGCTTGCCAACAATCGGCGCATTGTATTAACCGGATGAATGAACGAGGTGGCACTTCTCTTTGATGAAGTATGATGAACCTTTTGTCTCTGAAGCGGCGGAGTTGACCTCGTTAAGCGGCCATAACAATACATCGTATACTTTGACTCTGTGTGATCAGCGCAAACACAGTCCTCTACTTAAGCCACTACTCTATGACTAGCGAGAGGGGGCTCATTTGCCAGATAATTCTAAGATATGACCGCATTTGACAAGCTGAGGGTCGCCATACGTTTCTCACAGCCGATTACTTCCCTAATAATAAAATTTATACCATGATCCATGTACATTCAATTCATAAGGTTTGTCGTTATGGCTCCGCGGCCGCCATCGTCCTCAACAATTGAGGCAGGAATCAATAACCTTGTACTGATTATCGCGGATCTTTCCCGAAAGGCAAATATTTTACATTTATAACAGCCTGCAGATACATGACCTACTTTCGAGGCATCAAGGACGAAGCAATTACCCCGACTATGTTCCCCATTGTGATCGGACGCGCCGGGAACGCCGCGTGAAAAGGCGTCTCCTTGGAGACCACGTCGGATGTAGCATCCTATTCATGGATCAGGTTAACAAGTTTCGGCGCAGGGACATCCTTGAGAGAGTCGCGTTCATTGTGCGATGATAAAAGGCAGCCGAGAAATCGTCGAATCTCGTGCTCATCAGAGGAATGTAACGTGTAGCTTCTCACGGTGACAACTCGCTGTCTATCACATATCAATGAGAGTCGTTTACCCCGCCCGGTGCCTTTATTTTACTCTATTTTGGCGGATTTTACCATATGGACATTTTATTAGTTGCAGACATGCCACTTGTCTTCGCCCACTCTATGCAAATGCATCCCCTACGACCTCAGCCGCCTTTGGTTTTGCTCTCGGCCGGCGCTGGCTTTGGTCCTGACTGCACCTACGTGTTGTCCTTTGAAGAATGCGCGGGAGCCGCCCACGTGGGTCGCCTCCTGCATTCTGATGTAGCTGGTGAACCGGAGTGCGTGCGAGCGACGTTTACGCGCATTACTCACCGAATGTGAAAATCGTTGCCATTGTTTCTCATCTGATTCGCGTTCTGGCTCGGTTACAAGTGAAAAGGTCACGCCGAGATTGGTGTCTCAATTTGAGTTTCACTCGCGCGGATAAATGATTGTAAGACATGAAAGCGGTTGGCCGCTGTGGCCGTACAAGTCTTCAATCGGTCCGCACTTGCCGAGACTGTCCGGGCGAGGTGAGACTGCGCAGATAAATAGGCCATTTGTGCTGTTAGTGAGAAAATAAAAGCAATACATTTTAACCCGGCTACAACCGTTTCAATTTGCTTGAGGCACGAAACAATACGCCTAATGTTGTGCCTAAACATGTAATACTAATCAGCGCAGTCAGGGCTTGTTAGGCGGAGGCTGATTAATTTATACAAGTTCCTCGTGCATTGACGCAGTCGTCTGACGAGAATCCGGGCGCGAAAGAAACAGTCCGGGCGGATTTTCCCCATGGCGACTCGAGCGCCCGGACAGGGAGCACCGCTGTAATGCGATAGATCTGGCCGAGACAGTTCCACTCCTCCGTGCGCACGCATCCTCATCTGTTGTTTCCGCTTTCACCCGCCACATTCCTAACTTGTCCCGCGTCAGGAGGATTCCCCGCGAAGGTCAAACGCGATTTGTTTTCTGATGACAATGGCGCTGCCTTCGTCGTGTCGAAAGCACATCATTTGTGTTTGCCGAGGTTGCAAAAAGCCACTTGAGATGCGCAGATATGTAAATAGAGGCCTAGGAGCAGCGGATTAGCGCCCGATAGTTTTACCACGTGCTTAGTATTCCGTGTTATCTGATGGCAGTGTGCCTCGGCGCAATCGAACGAACGTGAGGAAGTGGCGCTAGTCGGTGTCAACGTTCGCCGGCTGCTCGCGGAGATGGTCTCCTTGATATCAAGGTCAGGAGCCTGGTAGTGTTCATCTCCACGCTCGACCGTCCACAACCAACAGCGCATCGCAATCAATCAGAAACTCCCATCACTGCCGATCAAAGCTTAAGCAAAGAAAACGTCACTCGAGCACTAACTCTCAACTCCTCAGCTGATCTTTTCCTGATTTTCGCAAGTCCTAGGTTATCATTATATTCCGCTCTTAAACAGTGAACAAGTTGGGATGCATTGGGTTTGAGAGGCATATGGATCACTGGTTCTTACGAAGCGGCTATACTCTGGCAATTCTTCTTGACAACGTTGTGACGCAATACCCTTGAAGTCTTGTCAGTCTCAGCTTAATGAAGTACCTGATCTCATTCTGGGTTGACAGCACTTTGCATCAGAAGTATTTGTACTTTGCTCCCATCTCTCTGTTGCCTCGGCTTCCAAGTTGTATATTTCTGAGGCTGACAAGTAATTGCTGTGGTTACGTGTACAATATGGTAACTCCATGCCACAGTTTACCATTCACAAGTTGGCGACCGGGTTGCTCAGACAAATTGTTTACGCCCGTCTACTGCATCTGTGTTTGCGTTATATACAGTACAGGAAGCTTCTATCAACGTCATAGGCTGCAGTTACAGGAAATGCCATCCATTTTACAGGATCAGCATACACGCTATCTTAGACCTTTTTCCTGCCCAACAGGAGGCTGCTAAAAGATGGCAATCACCCCGTGGAAGGTACATCGGTTCCACTTTGAAGGGGTAATACTTAGCCTACCACTTACACTACACAACGATCCGGTTGTTTTATCCCACAGTCTTGCCAATATAAACCAGATTACCATACCTTTAAATCAAGATGTATTAGCATCTAGTTATGAGGGAATATGAGTCGAGTGCCAGCGGATTATAACAGTTGGTTGCCTTGGTCCGTGAATGCATCTTAGCGCTTAGGTGCCTAGACTTAGAGCTCTTGTCAGCCTATTGAGTTTCATACCATTTAGTGCTTTATAGAACATGGCCCCAATCAATTGATGGGTCTGCATCATTTAATATTGCAAGCTAAGTTCAAAGTCTAAGACCCTCTCACATGTAAAATCGTCGAGTTATAGAGCCTCATTGCATTAGCCTTAGGGTGCGAGAAAAAATGTGCGTAACCGAGTTATGCGTCGCTCAAAACCATCAAGTTTTTGGGCTCTTTGATGACACTCTTGCCTGGCTGGCATGCTCGTCAGGGACAGTGCTAATGCATGGTTTGGTTTTAGAACTGGGTTTTATCCTCCCTAGCACGAGCGAACGGACTTTTTGTGGCAGCAGTTTCATCAATATTAGGTGGCGGCAAAGAAAAGAAGCATCTAAAACAAGATCAATGCTTCTCCAGTCGTCTGTTGTCTTCTGCTCAATCCTGGCTCTGGCTGTACACTTATTTCCCATTTCCTTCTCTTGCCTTCCCTGCTAAATAGGTCTGTGTTTCGCAATCCGAGTTCATCTCATTTACGAGGGAATCGGTGATGCGTCCATCATAAATTCAGCCCCCGTCTGAGCGCGGATGATCCCCATTCTCTCTTTGATCCAATCATTGTAATGTTCATCTTTTTATTTATGGTGGCAATCTTTGTCGAGCCATTTCATGCACTCTTGCGCTCGATTCGTTAGTTCCTGCCCTTCTAAGCCACCGACCTGCTGGCTTTAATGATGTTTGTCTGGGCATAAATTTGCGTATTCCTTGCAGATAAACCAAATTTAAGTTTCCAGAGAATCTGAATCCTCGTGAATCCTTTGATTGTCACACCCACCATGAAGCCGGCTTGAAGAATTTAAATATTCATGTCTGTGCCGATTTTAAAAATGAACCATTTTGGATAGCTATCCGAGTTAGAATTCTGGCTAATTGCTGCCTGACCGGTAGATACCAGCAATTGCTGATGGACGATGGGGGTGTATGAGTTGATGTCGTCCTAGACAAACATAGAAATGTTTTCACAGCTGTGCATTATGTGTGGCATCCATGAAGAACACAGGAGTACGGGAAGGTGAGGCTCTTTCTAGTCGGCGGTAAACTTCCTGCCTCCGAAGGTTTAGCGTTGAATGCGCACCCGGTATCTGAAGGACTTCACCCAGCTTTGTATTCTTCTCGGTAGGATAAAGTCGTGCGGGGTCAATCGAAACACGGCTTAGCTGTTTCCCGGGCAATCTGTTTTGGGGTCTGCTAACTGGGGCATGTGCTTAGCAAGAACGCTTTGCACTAATGAGACTGGGTGAACCTTTATGTCGGAGTATGCTAATTCTCTGCGACTCATTCATCAAAACTGAAAAGACGAACGACGATGATAAAAAAGTCGCAATATCAAGTGCACCAGAACACCACGAGACACCTACACACATTGAATCAATCTCACTTCCAATAAGGCTCAGTTTGCGTTTGCTCCAGTACCCAAACGTTTCTCGCATGACCCAGAAAACTCCATTCTAGTGCGTTCATTATTTCAATTGATTGCCAATGAAGCACTGTATTGACCACCATCAAGATTAATGAGCTTCTAAATTTAGCCAGGCTGATCCATCTGGGTCGGATCTCGCAAATGTGATACGCTGTTCTAGAAGGGCCCGTGGATCTCCTCCAGAGAGATTCTGAGTTGTCCGCTGACTGCCCACTCGCTAATTTGCTAGATTGGCGGAGGTGACCGGGAAGGGACCAGACGGGGGTTTGCGTCTCCCTCGTGTCGTCTGCTTTACCGGGATAGATTAGCTCGCTAACCGTTTTATGGAAATTCTGCCCTCGGCGCCCCTACTCCCGGCATTGTTTATAACTTGCATCACGGTTTGTCCACCCACCTCATCGTTCTTTCATTTGACATGAGCATCGGCAGCCGATACAGAGGTCATCTGCGGTGGCGCAATCCCCTGTAAATTTGTTTACTATGACATGACTCCCATCGCTGGGTGGCTTTTCATAGGTGATCCGGTGGAATCAGGCGAGCTATGGAACACCACTCTGCGCAAATGCATCGATAAACAAATAAGATGTGTAAATGGATTAGTAAGGAGGGCTTCAATCTGGATTGGGCAAATAAAATCGCACCGGATGCTACTGCACCTCGATATCG
>JAXGGS010136643.1:0-18619 GCA_035585475.1 Armandia brevis
ATGACTCATACTCCCGCTATTTGCCACACCCACTGGAGATATTTGACCAGCGCCGAGGTGGTTCCGGTTCCTGTGCTGGAGGTGGAAGCGCGAGCGCATCCATGTCATCAAAGGTGGAGGAGGATAGCGTCCATGAAACCTCGGGTAATGAAGGTGATAATGAGAACTGAGTGTTCAGGGCCAAACCCCTATATTCGACAGCTAGTTTAGATACAATAGTGAGAATACTCAGATAATTATTACTCTCTTTTCAATTTATTACCAACTGTTCGAGTATTCATCAGACCATAAGTGGTGTTATGTACAAATTGGAAGAAATCAAATAACTTTAAATTGTAAACCCCAGAGCTTAAGCGTTCAAATTGCAATTCTAACACTTGTAAAGGGGCCATTCCCGATCTTAGACGACATGTTTCCTGTCACTGATACTCAAAAGACATAAATACATAGCTACTATGGTGGGGCCGTGCAATCTTTGTCTACCTGTGCATGCAATATTAGTGGAGCGGGGGTTCAAGTTACCATTCTCCATGTTGAACAACCTCTACTGTCAATGGCATCTATTTGACCACCTGAAATGTCTGTTTTTTGGCTGAAATCCAGATGATTAATATCCAATGTGAAGACCGTTTATTGCCAGAGTGAATAGGTTTACGTTGAAAAACTTACATATGATATTGCATTCATTTGAAATTATTAGACCCTTTCAAGTTCCATTAGGAATAGAAACTGTCATTGAGTTATGTTCCATCTCTTCTCAAACACCATAACTTAGGTTTGCCATCTGATTATATTTATTCAATGCTGGAATTAATGTTAAATTGTTGTAAATGCTACTTGAGCGAGGATAGGTCTACATGTGTTACCGAACTAGGTCAAATGGGTAATAACTGTTTTTCGCTTATTGTCCCCGCTTTAATATTTCCTAAATCAGACAATTTGCACCTGATCAGAAAATGAGAACAAAGCAATAATGTTATTAGAGAAAAGGTATCGGCTTATTCGTATTAGCTTAACGTCAGTCTCGATAGTTAGATCTGAATGTTGTATTTTGATGGTAAAGCAAAGACAATGTATGAAGTGTATAAATGTTCTGCATAAGTACCATTAATCAATTCAACACCTTCCAAAGTTTAAACTTACCTACATGTTGTTTGTTTTTGTGAACACATACAGATGTTGGCTTTACTGTTTGGGGACTTTTGCTCAACCTCTCATTCCGCCGTCACGCATTAAAATCAGTGCCATATACTCTTTAATTTAGGCAAGCTTAGGCTGCATAAAATAATTGATTAGTTTCTTAAGCTTTTTTTTGCTTGAGGAGGACAGTACGGCAGTTTTTTTCTGAGATGAAAGATGGGGTCCGGCGGGGGTATCATTTTTATTTTTTCGAAAAGTAGGGTGCGGGGGCCATTTTGGTGAAAGTGTTTCGGCGTTTTGACCCGAAATAGGGAGTGCGGCAGCTGAGAAGGAGGGTGCCGCAGGTTTTTTTTCGGAATACGATTTATAGGAAATACTTTGCAAGTATATTCTAATTGTGTGTACTTTTGTTGTGCTCCTTGCTTTTTCTAATATTAGAAAGTTGTCATGATGTTTAAATAGTCATACAATACTGGATATGATACATTGTATTTTTGTGACATAAAATATTGTGCAAGTTATTAAGTTGTTTTTTATATTGTTCAAGACTGAATAAGTAGCATTCAAACGGTTTAGGATAGAACTGTTGGATATCTCAATTAGATTCAAATCATCACTATATTGGAGTGATGATGAAAAATTACTACAAGAACAATCGACACCAACTAGTTCATTTTATTTTCACATTTGCATAACCTAAAATCACGGCGAATACACTTCAACACGTCATTTTGCGGGCCATGCCCAATACCCTCTACGATTCCTCTATCTTAGCAGAGACCAACTTGTTTAAATAGATCCATTATTTGAAACGACTGAGTCGCTCCCTCCTCGACAAATCAGAGTTACGAGCCAGTGATTATTGAGTGGAGTGTGCTGACCCCGTACCACAGAAAGTTATATAAATAGGTAAGGTTTCATAAAATTAATCAATTGTTTCTAAAGCATTTTATTGATTCGAACAGGGGGTGCGGGCGGCATGTCCAGTTTTTTGTTATTTTTTGCCAGGGTACGTCTGGCAGGCTGGAGGATGCGGCAAGCTTTGTGCGGTCGTATCTTTTTAAATATTTTGTGGAAAAACACAGCAATCCTTAACCTTAGAATTTCATCTGACATAACAACTTTAAAGTTGCTGTAGACTTAAAAATAACTGTACAATGGTAAAAAAAACAATCCTAAATCTGTCTTACAGATAAACTGAGCGTCATCATTTGCCTTAAAATCAAGCTTGTAAATATGTGTATGTCAAGTTAAAAGATGCTTTCAGTGATATGCTATACACACTTCCCTCGTCAATTCGATAAGGAAAAACATTCAAAATACCAATCTATGAAGGATCAGTTACCTTAGAAATGAAATTGAATCAGTCTGTTTGGAATATGTAGTATTATGAGGTAGCATTTCACGATCTAACTTTCACGGACTTCACTACAGTGCAACACCAACTGCAACCGTCTTGCGTCAAACGACATATGATTCGGGGTAAAATGAGGAAATTTACATTAAACAGCAGATTTTATTATTTACCGTAAAGCCATTTAAATTGTTTACATATGATCTTGCCTGATAAGGACCTTGGAATGTCTGAATAAATCTAAATCTGCGCATGTGTAGAAGTTGAAGTTAGACTGGTGGTTATAATTAATTGTTAGAAGATATGTATATTTTAATTAATTCCTATGTATGTTACTATATTAGTGTATTCTAATTAAATGTGTTTTAATTCCATCCTGTTAATGTTTCAATTATGCCCCATAAAATTAATAAAAATGTTTCTCAGGTTTTTACGACCTAGAGAAACGGCGATGCGGCGGGCGGCTTTTTTCCCCCGGTTTCGTAAACTGGCACGGCCCTTATTGATGGTGGTGCGGGCGTTTTTTTGGTCGGTTTTTCTTGCTAAAATGGTGGCACTGGACCCATATATCACCCATAAGTGGTGGTCAGCCAGAACATTTATGGGGAAAATACATTTATGGGGATTTATGTCCCTTATTCTATTTAGGCCTTGGAGGAAGAGGGGGATGCGGCCCTGAGGTGGTGCAGGCGGGCGGGTTTTTTCTCTCAGTTGGTTTTGTCCATGCGGGCGGCCCTTTCTCTTTTTTTTAATTGAGGGGATTTTCCCAGACGTATGGCCGCGCCTGACAAACATTTTATTAATTTTGTATGGCCTTGGAAGATTTGCAGACTAACATTGTTTTACAAATATAAAGTAATGCCTGTAGAGCCTAATAAGCGTGTTCCTTTTCTCGTGCCTCCCCATGGTGTACAATGTCAGAATATACAGCTTCATCAAATATATTGTTTAAGTTACTGGGAGATGTTGTCATGGTAACATCACTGATGCTATAAATGTTGAACAATAAAATGTATTGTCAATGTTTGTAATTTTTGTGTATTGTTTAACATGGATGCGTCTTTGTTTATGTCATATTAAGTTGTCCGGTGTTTGTCATGGCGTGGTTGCCACACCACGATGCTAGTGAAGCTGCTAGCGGTCACACCTGGGTGACCCGCACCGGGCAGATGTTACTCCTGGCGGATTAATGTAATTGGTCAGAGATCACCGTTATCTCAATCACGTGATTCCCCGAAGTAGTCGCCAACTCTCTAACGCCCTTATTCGAAATTACCGTTAGTTAGCAGAAAGCCTCCAAACACTTCGCATGTTGTATTACTTTCGTCTTGATCGCGCATTAATAAAGTATTCCGTAGAATATCTTGGACTCGTGTTATTTTACCTAGAATAACTTCAATAATAAACTGCTGCTATTTTTTGTTAAGTGTCTCCTGAATTACAGAGTAAACCATCATAAGTCAAAGAAGTTGTCAAGTCCATATCATGCATGATCTATCATCAACATCATCAGATGATGTATGAGGACAATATATTTAATTCTGTTTAAACCACCTACCTTGCTTATATAGATATGATGAGGGAGATAAGAATGATAAGTTCTATCCCTATGGTGACACCGAGACCGATACCAACCCCCTTAGACACATAGTTTGACGTGACCAAATGATGTATATGGAAAAAAACTATTAATAATAATTGACTAAAGCATTTATCATATAGATGAGATTATAAATGTGTATTCTCAGAATGTGTTTTGGTAAAATTACATATTTGTGTCTGCCGCGGTGACTCGGTATTTGGGAGGTTCATGGCTGACGTCACTCTCAGATAAGACAGACTTATGGTTGAAGATTGGAAAGGGGTTGTTGGTTCAATAGTTGTCGTTGTTGGAGGAGCCGTCAGGCAATTATCTAGTAATAATATACTCGATTATAAATTCACTATCAAATCATTCTAGTTCTGAACTAGAACAATGAACAATGATTAATTTGTCTCAAAGATACATTTTGTGAACGACAATCATGGTTATTAAAGATAGTAATTGATATGCGCAGACTGCTTGCTTTACTGCTTTAATGGAGAAGTTTGGTGACTGCTTACCTATTTCACACACATAGTGTGTTCGTATGGATTTCTTAATTTCATACCACAAGTACGATATAGTTTTCGATACAGCGGCCAGCGATAACTCGAGCGAGTTGATCTTCAGTTTTGTGATAGAAGGGAGCCAGTCGCCAGTGACCTCACTCCCGTCCTCCCAGATCCAAGAGGGTTTCAAAGAAGCTCTTCTGGCTCCAATCCAGTGGAAGTCAGTTCCCGATTTCCTGAATATTGTTACCGAAAAATACACCACCACGATTTTATAACCCATTAGCATTTCTCTACTCAAGAGCAAATGTAAGAGAATTGATTGCTTACAGAATTTCCCACATGAGTATTAACTCATCCACAGTATTTATAATGATTAGATCTCCACCCAGGGTTTGACAGCGTTTTCTGGCGTCTGCGTAGTTGAGTTTACTCATTTCACCACCAAGTTTGCTCCGAGAGCTGGAGTAATAACAGCGGGAGCCGTACTCCATCCAGCCCGGATCAGATCGGATGTGGGAGCTTCCAGCTACAAATACCATACCAAAGTATCATTTTATCAGAAAGTATCATAGCGATAGTATTACTAGAAGACAAGAATATACGGTTAGGTATATTGATTTAAAACTTCCATTGTTGGCTATGCCACATAGGTCAGCTATCAAACAACTAACCGTATCGTGGCGTTAACAGCATCAGTAACACAAAAATGATAAAGTGAAAATTCAATGATATTTTTGTATAACTGCGAAGGTTCATTGTTGTAAACTAGTGATCAGGCCTTTGTAAACCTTATCCTAGAGAACTATTGTCTACTTGCGATGAACAATTAATGTGACAATGTCAAGAATGTAAAAGTTGATGTAAATTGCACAGCGTCTCTCAGTGGAATAACAAGTTTAAGTTTCCTATCAAGTTCTAAGTAGTCACGAATTACCTCAGCTATGAGCATTTATCCTTTAGAATATCCGTTTTCACTCTTTTTACGGGTACTTCATAATATAGCAGAGCATAAAGACAATTTATATCTGATATTAAGTGCCATAGCTTTCAAAGTGTCTTCTTCTAAACATGAAACTGTTTTAGATAATTTTGCTGGTAAACCAATGCACAAGCTTGACAAATGTACTTTTTGATTGATGTATTCTTATTGTGACAGATACTTAAGTCAGCAAAAAGATGGGACTATAACGATAATATGATTGGGAGTAAATGACGAAGCATACGGCACAGATGTTATTATTTAATTTTGCAGCACCACAACAGGCTGAACCGGAAATCCATTTAAATTGTTTATAAATGATACTGCCTGATAAGAACATTCATAGACCTCGAAATGTCTGAATAGATCTAATTAAATCTGCACATTCTTGTAGTAGTTGGAGTAAAGATTATTGTTAATGAGATACTATAATCATGTTCAGAGTGGTATTGTATCACAAATATACAAAAATGCAGTCACCGTATGTTGTCAGTGTAAGAGTTGGCTTAATCTTGCTTTATCTCAAACAGGAAATCTTTATGTTGAATAACAAAATGATATAGAATCTATATCTTTTAATTAATCATTTATTTAAATTTTAAATCAATCATCTGTATGTTGCCATATCAGTAATTCTGTTCGTCATTTATTTGTCTCTATTCTAGTTAATTGAGGACGATCAGTCTTGGTAAAATGTTTCGATTAGAAGTTTACAGATTGGCATTGTTTTACAAATATAAAGTAAATGCCTTTTCTGGTGCCTCCCCCTGATGTACAATATCCGTATACGAATCTCCATCAGTGATACTGTTTTTAATTACTGGGAGATGTTGTCATTACCGTTTATATAAACAGGGGATAGATATTCCTAGAAATAGTCAGAGAGGTTATTAAGCATATATCATACTTGATCAATCATCATCATCAGATGTAAAGAACTCTGTATCACTGACCAAACTAATTATATGAATATGACAACAGGGGCAAGGATGAGCAGTTCTATCCCTACTAAGCCACCCTTATACATTGATGAGTCAGTCTGACCTACAAAGGAAAACAGATTAACAGAAATTTAATAATAGTGTTTATTAATTGACTTAAACAAACATAAAAGGAAGAGTTTGAATATGACAATTTTCAGAGTTTGTTGAACCAGAAGTATATAGTAAATATGCTTGTTTCTGTTGAGTTGACTCGGAAATCTGCGTGTTCCTGGCAGAGGTCGATCTTGAACCGGTAGCGGTTAATGTAGTTGTCAGAGGTAAAGCGCAAACATCTAGTCACAATTGAGTTACATATTACTATTTTGTAATTCAAGTAGGGAACTAGAACAATATCATGGCTTTGTGTTAGACCATTGTCGAAATGTATAATCAATTGATGGATGAGAATTGCGGTTAATTGTGTAAATTTGAATGCTTCAGGCGTTGTCACGTATTCTACAGATACAAATTGTTCACCTTTTTCACACAGATAATGTAATGCTGCGGATCTCCGAGTTTCATACCACGTGCCTATCTCAGCGCGCACAGCTATATCGCGCCAGGCTTCTCCTCCAGGTGATGGACCGATCACGGGGAGCCAATCTTCCTGAGTTACCTCACTCCCGTCCGCCCAGACCCAGGATTCCGCGGCAGAGGTTCTCCACGCCCCGAGCCAGTGATCATGACAAAGTGGGAAGGGCCTGGATATTACAGGAGATCGAGATGCAACCCGGGTAAAACAAACATTAGCACAATATGGACTTTACCCATCATAGTTTACCCTCAAAATGCACACATATTATCCGCAATGTTTTAAATGCGTGATAGAACTGAATGTACCCCATACATACATGCTCAAGTTAAACTGTTTACATTATACGCATCATGACTCTTAGCTCAGATCGTGAATTCACACTGATGAGATCTCCACCAAGGGATCGACAGCGGCTTCTGGCGTCTGAGTAGTTGAGGGGATTTTCTACAGGGACTCCACCAGGTGTACTAGCCCAAGAGCTGATGTAGTAACATCTGGAATTGTCCTCATACCAGCCTGGATCTGTCGGACAGGAGCAACTGCGAGCTTTAAAAACATAACGAGAAAAAGCCTAATATTTATTTCGATACACAGGAAGTTTATACCGCGAAAAATTGACAGTTTAATGATGATATTGATTGCACTCCAAAAGTTCCATTAATAATCGATCATACTTACCATATGGTGTATACAGCAACACCCCAGTTACAAAAATGACGGAATGAAACACCGACGGTACTTTTGGGAAGTTGTGAAGATTCATGGCTGTAAAGTAGTAATATCTAGCATTAATATTCAGGACTGATCCTCAGCTGAGATCTTATCATAACTGAGACAGCCACGTCTCAGAGAAACGCGATGAACGATTCTGGTAAAGTGTCAAATTGAGTCGATACCAGGTTACCGAAGCTCCACACAACCAGGAGGAATGAATAGTTTTAGTTTCCCGTCAACATCTAAGTAGTCACAAATCCCCGGAGCTATGGATATCTATCTTTTTGCTTACTCCATGTACTTTTTAGATACTTCCATAGTTTTAATACACGTGTGATATTCAGTAAGTAAAAAAGCTTTTAAAGTATCACAGTCTAACAATAAAAGAGCTGTAAAAAGCAAGTAAAAATATTACCAATTAATCTTTGTTGACACTCTCTTATTGATACAGATTTGAAATTCAATCTTATACTGTCATCGCCAGTTCAAAACACAAATAGTCATCTTGAATCAATTTAAAACTCCCAGCAGAAAATATATAGTTACATTTTTTCGATTAGAAAAAGATCAAACTGGCATTATGTTACTAGAATAATATCAACTGTACAATTGTGCACTTTCTTTCTTTATTTATTTCATTCTGTATAATTGTCTACTAATGTATACATGCATAATGTAACTGGCCGGAGGCCAATACATTTAACAAATAAAATCCTGATAAGCATTCTGGTGCCTCCCCCTGGTGTACAATATTTGTATAAACAGCTCCGTCAATGATCTAGTTTGTGTTATTTGCTGATGTTGCCATGGTACCACTGCTGTTAATTTAAATAGCAGGGGCTGCTCCATTGGAAAGGGAACCCTTGCTTAGTGAATGTCTTCGTTGAATTATCAGGAATAACGTGTGGGATGCATGACTAACATTTGTCCTCACCAGACTCGACATGAAGCCAGGCCATATCTTTCTGGTAGTCGCTGCCCTTGGGATTATTATAACAGGCCTAGTTCTAAGACTGGTTCTTGGACTGAGAGGAAATCGTCCAACGCACGACAGATATACAAGTAAGTCGAATTATAAGTTAAATTCTGATCTTGATCTTTCAAATTGAAATGAAAATGTCCCGAATGTATTACATCAAATTAAGGCCTCATTAAATGGATAAACTACGAGCAATCCTGATCATGTAAACTTTAGAGATGAAGCCCTCCCAGATATAGTCGTAAAATTAATAGATAAGATGAAACCTTTTATTCTTAAATGTGCTAAGAGAATCTTTATCTTTATATGCGCCGAGGAACTCTTTACTTTTGGCCCATTCTAAACTACATACCTTGATTTATTTTGTGAGATATTGGAGTTAATGGACGACAAGAAACCCGCCACATACATCAACCACACACTGACTGAAGTCCTAGAGTGCATTATTTTGGGCCTACATGTAATCTGATTTTCATTGGCTTCTATAATTTGCAGCTCAGTTATCCACATCACTCTCTGTGTCTGATGGTAAAACCACCATCTTGAATGCTGAAGGTTTATCGGGCCAAAATGGAATGGCCGAATTCACAAATCTAACTGGCATTTTCATGGTAATAGGAAGCCTTTATGGTTCAAGCCCAAAGTGACATTTCACAAATGTAGCCTTCATCTCAGACCCGACGCTTCAGAATGAAACAAATAGGAATTAAAACAGCTTTTAGTTTCAGACCATACTAAAATAGAAGGAAAAACAAATATCTAAGTGTGTGTGGTCTATAGCATTCTTTCGGACTGATTCAGAAGCAGACTATTTGATTATAAAATTAGTATTGATGAAGAATTACCATATTTGACACAATAAGGCTATATAAAATTATTAAATAGTTTCTCAGGCAAGCCGCACCCCCCCCCCCCTTTTATTTGGATTTGAAAAAGAAAAGAAAAACGTACCTGCCGCACCCTCTTCTCAGAATTAAAAAAAACTGCCGCACCTTACTTTTTAGCTGCCGATATCCGAAATATGGACAATAAAAGGCCCCACACCCTACTTTTCAGGGGAAAAAAAACCTGCCGCACCCTCCTCTTCATAAGGAAAAAAAACTGCCGCACCGACCCTGGTGAAAAAAAAAACTCGCCGCCCGCACCCCCCTCTCAAGCAAAGGTATAGCTTGAGAAACTAATCAATAATTTATGCAGCCTTATGTATATTTTAATTCTTTATACACCCACTACATGTCAGACGACAATGGAAGATACACATATAACTACCTTCCTCATACCACGACTGAATCCCCTCGTAGTTGGTGTGCAGAATTTGGCGGGAGCCTGTGCACCGGAAATGAATGGCTTACCTGGATAAGAAGAGTGGATAAATCTGTCAGTTTTAATCGCACTTGGGATCAGTACCAATCTGGTTTTGGCGATGAAACTGGGAATTACTGGCTGGGATTGGACAGAATCCACGAGTTAACAAAAGACGCCGGAATGAAAGTTAGAGCTGAGATAGTGGCGAGGAAATATGGGACTAAATGGGCTGAATATGGATCATTTGTGGTGGGCTTCAGATTGATTATAGGACAATATAACAGGACAAGCTCAGCATCGGACAGAATGGTCACAAGCCATTACCAGATATTTACAACCATGGATGTAGATAATGACCGTTCACAGGGTAACTGTGCCTCTATATTTGCAGCAGGCGGTGGGTGGTGGCACTATCCTGGCATATGCTCCAGGGTCTACCCAACAGCTCAGATGGGAGGGGTAGCCGATAGATCTAATCCGTTCATGTACTGGCATACTGCTGAGGGGCGGGCGGAATGCCGTAAAATGCCTCAGTATGATGATCATAACTTTTAACAACAAATTAAGTGTGATCAATGAGCTTAGATTCAAGTGGCTGAATAATAATAAACTATGAATTTATTTACTTCAACTTTTCACTACATAATTCATGGGTAGTGTTCCTTAAGTGGGCAGCATATGTTATGATTTTTTTGGAAATTTTTATTTTACAGACCAGGCTGAACGTTGAAGCAATTTACAAATTTTTCTTGTGTCTGGCCTGATCAGAATTTCCACAGACCTCGGAATATTTCATATACATGTGCTATATTAAGTGCATGTGTTCATTCACGTGTAGAGTATAATATTGATTTTTCGATGCAGACGACAATTAATATGCTAATACATATTGGAGCTCCAGATCTCCTAACGATAATATAACCCTCCTCCTCAGCTGCCGCCCTCCCGTTTTGCAGCGAAAACACCGAAACATGGTAAAAAAAAGGCCCTCGCACCCTACTTTAAAAAAAAAACGGCCGCCCGCACCCCCTGTTTCATTTCAGAAAAAAATACCTGCCGCACTGTCCCTGGCAAAAAAAACGCCCGCTCCCCCTGCTCGAGCAAAAACAAAGCTTGAGAAACTAATCATTAATTTTACGCAGCCTGATGTATATGAACTGCTGTGGATGATTTGAGACATACATGTACAAGTAAGAAGGGACATTGAATAACGCAATATCGCCCAATCCTTTAATGATGTTAAATATTGTGGATTGAAAATTAATCGAAAATTAAATATTCATCTATGCACGCCCATATATTGACGTATACCCAATACTGGTAAGGCTAGGATAATTATCAGGAAATCCGCGATGATATCTCTGATATCTAAACAAAGGAACTGACATGTACAGCATGGCATATTTAAGGATTTAATTACAAATCACATGTCTATCTAATATACAGGAAGCAGTCGTTACATTTTCAGTGTACAAGCCATAAGCCCGTGGTGATGCTTCGTACACAATTGTTTGTGAAAATTCGGGCACCAGTTGTCGTACATTTTAGAAATTCGGACAACCATATTAATACTATAATGTAACTACAACAGGCATACTCACGGAGCCTTGTTGACAGGGGCTTATATAATGTTATGTAAATTCTGACCTAGGCATGGCGTGAAAGCTGCGTTAGGGCATACCCCACTCCAACCACTGTGGAGTGGGTTTGAAATGCGCGGATAATCTCACAACAGATCACCTAGGTAATTATTTACCAATGGTCAGCCCGATTACAAAGGGCTGCCTTCCGGAGCATTGTTTGTACTAAGGCTATATGTCGTCTTAGGCTTACTAACACCCTTCCCGGATTAATTTTACAGATTATAAAATCAAATTTCATGCCGTAATCATATTCATAATTATCAAAAGAAGACTTATATATAGGATATTTTATATGGAGTTTCACCATTCAAAAGGTCAAATTTTAGCAATTAAATTTTTGAATTTACTCACGTCATGTGTCGTACACATGTTGCGTAAATTCGGACCCCACTTGTCGTACATAGTCGCTATGTAAATTGTGACAACATAACAACTGTAAATAACATGTTAATCACTATATATATATTTATTACACTCATAACAACATATTAATTCATATTTATACCATGTGAATGTTCCTGTGCCGATCATGTAATTATGAAATAATAATTTGGAAGGTTAATAAACATGTTATTAAGTTGAAATTGAATTGAATTGGTTGTTTCTCACTATTTTCAGCTGGGTTTTCCAGCTTTAGGGGTTACCCACGTGCAGCTAGCTTAACTACCGAATAATTCTTGCAAAAACAATGCCAATTGATTTCCAATATAATCTACTACCTTCTAAATAACATTCCTACTAATATAAACCTTTCACAGTAAATGTCTTTTACGGTATTCAACTATTCGAAATGTGCCCTTTAATATGGTTTACAACAATAATGAACAAAAGCGGTTATAATAGTACTCAATTTTTATATAACATGATAAATTGACACATATCACAATATACATTTCATTTGTAGTATATGGTGAACCATTGTAACATAATAAAAAGAAGCATAGTGAACAGAATCCGTATAATTCTTCAACGCACAAGATAGAGACATATTATTGAAGTATGAACTAACCTGTCTCGAACTATTTGTCCGTATATCTTGCTTTATTTCCTCGTACAATGCTCTATTCATCAGCTCAAGATGTGTGTTAGCATGGAGACCGTCAAAGGGTAAAAAATCTTTGATGCTCGATCCATTCCAAACTTGTGGCGTTGGAATCCATATAATGTCAGATTTCAGTGGCATGTACAACTTCACCATGGAGTTTAGATATTGGATATCAGCTTTGACTTTTGAGTGTCCGTTTCGGCCAAAATGCACAGAATGCACAAATGGAGTGACCCAAATCAAAAGATCTGGAAAATCTAAGTGGAAGTAATACCTGAGTATAAATTCTTGAGTTGTAACTGTTGGGTGTCTCTGTCCAAAATTGTCTCTCTTGTAGATCACATTGGTATCCAATACATCACTCACTGCTAGCTGCTCCAGGGTGAATAGATGGTCACCCAGCTTACAGTTGTAAGCACGGTTGATACATGTACGACATGATCTTTGGCCAGGCTGTATGCTCTTCAGGTTTATATTCGCCCTTTTGTAATAGGTTGGGTCCACGAGAAAGGTTCCTGCTTGACGATCCTTTTTATAAAGAGTGCAAGATCCACCCAGGTCACGAATCGTCTCCAGGAAGGCATCAGCGACTCTCGTCCCGTGAGAGTCACCGATAATTGATATGTATTTCCAACTGTTCTGTTTAAAACACTTCTGCAGCGAATCATGTCCCCCAGAGTTGAACATTTGTGGATCAAGCTGACAGAAAGTTGATTGAAAATAGCTAGATTTAATATTGTCCTTGAAAATAATCCATTTCCCTTTTGATGGAAAATAATTATTTTTGCTTAATTCTTCTTTGTAATTCGTCTGGCTACAGAGTGGGACATCTGTCTGGACGGATGAGAAGTTTGTAATATCCTCTACATAATCTACATTAACACAGTCGTTTTCTCGTTCTCTAGAGGTAGTCTCGGAGACATCTTGTAAAATCACTTGTTCTCTGAGATTATTCTGGTAGGATTCACATATCTTCACCGGAATTGTCGGTTTAAAAGCATATCCTATTGTCATTATGCTGACAAGTCCGGCGCAGCTCACAATCGCTATATACAAGAGTCTACTCCGTCCCTCCATCGCTGCTAGTTACACTGAAATGAAGGTAGGAATTATTTACTGATTATATAATATAACCTGCCTGCCCGACCTTCGTGACTGATCCGTGAGTCAAGTGACCGTCACCTTATGTACATTAATTATCGCACCTAGGCAGCTGATATATATATATATATATAGGGGACCAAATTAGCGTAAACTTACCGGGCGAACGCAACTTTCACGTGCGAGGCTGATAGAGCCCAGTTGTACGACTCTTCACAAGCAACTGCCGGCATTAAATGTATCGAATACGTTAAGAGGTTTCAGTTATAAGACAATGGTACGGCAGTGGTTGCAAACACGTTCCGCCTAGCTTTTGTGGACGAGGTGAGAGTGTTAACCTGTCAGCATCGACCTGTATTAGCTTGTACGCTTGGGCGAAGTAAATCGAGCCCGGATTAAGGGAAAAGTCACCGTTGAGACTTGCAGGAACGCTTCAACTGTGACAAACACACCGAAGCAACATACTAGCCGTGAGGAACTTGTTCAACAACAGCATATTATAATGTATTAGGGGTATATAAGGCGAGTCCTGAAGCTTTATAATGACATCATAATCTCGGCGTGTATGTCACAGTTGAAGCGTTCCTGCAAGTCTCAACTGTTATCAAGCGTACAAGATAATACAGGTTAGGCCCCATAAAATTAATAACTTGTTTCTCAGGCTTTTATTTGCCGGAGAGGAACAGTGCGGGCGGCAGGTCAAGTTTTTTCCTTTCAATTTTTTTTTGCCAAGGAGGGGGCGGCAGGTTTTTATTTTTATTTTTTTCTCAGAAAAAGGGGGCGGCAGGTTTTTTTATTAATTTTTTCACCAGAATTTAGGGCGGCAGGTTTATTTTTTTTATTTTTTCGCGATTTACCTAATAAAAAGAGGGGGGCGGGGGGTCTCAGGCCCATACGGGCGGGGCCTGAGAAACAACTTATTAATTTTATATGGCCTTAACAAGAGAACCGAGTGTCCTCCCATCGAATCCTCGCTACAGAAGAAGACGAGGTGGTTAATGATTCTCGCGTTTATCAGCCGAGTCGTCTTTCGAGAGCGCGGCCGAGGTCGATGTATCTCTCAGAAAGGAGAACGCGCAGCAACGCGCGTTACACCTCGAGTAAGCAGATGGAGGAGATGAATGTAACAACAAGCCAGGTCGAGCGATAGTGGGAAGATAATTTGTAAGGTGATCATATGCCTCGATCTCGAAGGCTCGTGCCACTTCGGATGCTACTCTCTTATTAATTGTCGCTCGTTCATATGAGGGACACATCTCTGTATGAAAAGGGGGTGGGATGATAAAGGTGGAATTAGCTTTGAGTGGACATGGAAAATCTGACTCGCTCTGCTTTCACAAACATGATGTGGTTTCTCGTCAGGCTGTGTCGCATTCCTAAACGCACATCGATAATGGCAAATTATCAATGAGTGAATTAATCACTCGGACAATCCTTCACGTTTTTTACACTTGATCAAGTCATGCACACTTCAGCTGGAGTCGGTGGTGAAACAAAACCTTTACCATATCTGCTCATTTGGGGCAACTTCGCGCGATCGCCATAATAAAACATGCAGGTCAGCTATATACTAGCTGCAAGCTCCCAGATCAAAACGGGTCCAGGAGGGGGCAATTTAACATAATCATGTGAAGTATTATTCAGGGTTAGGCCCCATAAAATTAATAGGTTGTTTCTTAATATTTTTATTTTACAAGTGGGTGGCAGGTCTTTTTTTTTTCACCAGGAATTCGGAAGGGCGGCAGGTACCTTTTTTTATTTTTGAAGAATTTGGCATCATTTTTTTTTTTTGGGGGGGGGAGGGGGGTAAGCATATTTGAGGGGTATGCGTTGAGTGAGAGTGAGTTTTAGGGCATGTTTATAAACACTCTCGATTTTTTTTCTACAGTGTTATACGGGGCGCAAAAAGCTTTTTATATATTTCTGAGAAATAGGGGAGGCACGGCTTTTTCCCCCCTTCATAAATCAAATAAGAAGTGGAAGCGGGGGGTCTCAGACCCTGAGTCACAACTTGATAATTTTATATGGCCTTAACAGCCTAAGATGATACTGGTCTTCTAACGTCTATGTCGTCAAGAAGACGTAGTCCACATGTACTCTGCTTCATACACGATTAAACAATGATGAGAAACACTTTGACACTCTAGTAACGGGGTTTCTTACATATCATTTATTTTCATCAGAAAATCTACAAACAAGCGCACACAGCAGCATGTTGATAAATACGTGTTTTGTTAACATATGATTTAAGCCACGACTAAAGCATTGCCTTAAATAACACAATGATTCAACACCAACGCATTCGTTACGAATAGGTTCACCAGTGTCGCTGAAATTGATATTTACAATAGCATTGATTGTAACGTACAAACATGTAGATGGCAGAAACTCGCCAAACTGAATAACCACCGTAGACAACCACATTCTCATTAAAACCATACATATTTCCTATTTTGCACCACTACAATAGCGCAACAGTTCACCATCTACTACAACTACATGTACAATGAACATACTGTTAACATATCACAATATATATTCTTTTAAATAGGTCAGACATTTTTTACAAACCAGTAGAAAATGTAGGAGCGCTCATCACTTAACAAGGAAACATATACATGACAAAGCGGTTATCATTATATATACACACCACAATTCGGTCTCTGGATCAATGGAAAGCTGACGATTGGTATTAGTAGTACAGTATTCAAACGCCCCTCACGGAAGACTACAACTTTGAACGCAGCAAACTGTGATTGTGTACAAATCGATTAGTTTCAAGGTTTCACAATTTACAGAAAATGTTCAATTATGCGGAGCACAATACTGTTTTAATTTAAGCACAATGTGTATGACTAAAATAACAAATTAATGTATCACTTCAGTGTACAAATATATATCAATGGAAGAACGAAAATGATAGCAATCATTTGTGTTGATCATGCAATCAATAGCTAGGCGAGCTACGTTAGACTGGCACGTGTACAAAATAAATAATAATTCCACTAAATGGTGTTACTCTTTATATTTACATAAATGCGGGTTTCTAAAAAATAGTCACCCCAGGTACTTTTCCAGCGAGGCTTCACTCACCCATCCCATTTCATATTCGCGTGTATTAATATTATTTTCATTTATTTTAGAATATCATCTCTGACTGTAGATGTAGAAACTTGGATGCACAAAGTTCACGAAGACGCAGATACACAGGGTGAGATGAGAACGTAAAGGACAGAGTATTGAAATAAAGACCCGAGAGATGGACCGTCGTGTAGTTTCCAACACAGCAGCACTACAGACAGTTCAGATTCACTTAATCAATCCGTACATTCTCGCTCATGATGAGTTTACTTATAATCTTAACAGCCGTCCATGTATATTGATACGTTTTGATTCACACAACGTCCATGGTAGCAGATATACTCGCATATATGTACTGACAAACGTACGATAAGCTGCACTTTCAATCGTATTCCGTGTTACTCACAATGTTCACACACGTCAACCACGCTATACGCTATGATTCGTCCTTAATTGTAAAACCTGAATAATTGCATCAAAATGGGGGATTTTTACACTAATGTATAAATATACATGTGCATTAATGTGCATTAAGCTAAATAATTTCAAATTATTGAAGGTACTGGACGTAAACACAAACTGGGATATAACATTAATTTACACATGAATTAGTGCACGATTACAAGTACTCGGTTTGAGGATATACGTGATTGTTACTCCTGTGTAAATGGCGGATGAACCGATACCACGTTTAACCTTTAATGTATCAATATAGTGAACATAAGGTTTTGTGAGAGCGTAGGTACAAGTGTTATAATATCATCTCAGGTCTCAAGTTGAATAAATCAGAGTCACTTTTAATCCGCCCCTATTTGTTCGTAATATGACACAATTGTTATATCATTTACATATTTTGACTAGATAATAGAAGGTCAAACTTAACATGTCACAGACAATTTTCACTTCTCTATAAAGCCTTTCCAGCATCAGCGCATTCAACAGCGTTCAATTAAAGGTCAGTAAAAATTACACAGGTAATCAAGTTAAAGTCAATCACGATGCTCAATAATATAAGTAGTTAACATCGGCGTAACTACTTGACCACCAGGTGACGCCTTCGTTAGTAGTAGTATCCTGGGGTAGATGACGTCATGTGTGAGCGGCGCTGGGTGAGCCTCGCGATCTGCCACCGCTACCCGAAGCAGCGGTGTGCTTTGGCGAGTGTTTTGGCGATTTCCCGCTCTTTTTCACCTCCATCTTGGCGTAGTAGTCGAAGATGGCCTGCAGCCGCGGCTGGACGATACCCAGCAGAGGGCGCTGACCAGGCTCTCCCTCCCAGCAGATCTGCATCAGATCCCAGCAGTTGTCGTCAAACTGGGGAAGAAACTCTGGACGGACTCCTGCAACCAGAACATCAGTAGCATGAGAGCGCGTACGCTACACATTTAAGTAGTATGCAGAGGTCATTCAACTATACTTTGCCTAGTCGTGCTTCTATATTGCGCTCTGACCTATAGATAAGGCTTAATTGTTTTTGTAATGTCCATCTATACTACCCTATTCTCCCCTATAAATACTGCTATTGTGTTATGGGTATTTGCTATGTTATGAATTCCATTTGCACTGTTCCACTTTTCCCGCGTGCCGTGCTCTACACTACTTGTCCCCCTCGTGTACTACTCACCTCTCCTGACCGATGTCCACAGCATCTCCTTGTTGGCGCACT
>JAXGGS010136754.1:0-18615 GCA_035585475.1 Armandia brevis
GATATACTTGAAGAGGCGCAGCGAATAGGAATATGGCAGAAAATTTCAAATTTATGATTGATTAATCTAACTTTTACTGTCACTTTAAATTTAAAACACCAGATATTGGCATCAGGATATTGACATAACAAATAATGAATGGGTAAAATTGCAATTTCTACTTTCACTTTGTCATATATATGCATTCAACGACAATAATAAGACAACATTTTTAACTTATATTTTGATCGCTACTTCAACACTCAGCGATCTATGCTTAAATGCATTCATTAAAATTGTTTGAATCGGCTCGAATCAGCTAACTTTGATGCATGGAAGAAACCATACATTATAACAAATTATACAATCACAAAAATAATTGCTAAGAGGCGAATACAGAGCTTCAATTTAGTTTATTTAGATATCAACAATAGAACATTTATAAAAGACCAAACAGGATCACTTGGTTCTATATCAACATTATTGAAGTATTTATGAATGATGAGAATGCTTTATGTGTATAGCTTAAGATGCTCAATCAAAGGGCGATGCGGTTTGAATCCCGCCGAGCCAGCAAATGTATTTTAATCATCTCAATAAAATATGGCATGCACACAATGAACCTGACAAATCGTGTATTACCCTAAGTTTAATTGAAACATGGCACAATCTGAGGAATGAAGAAAGGGTCTTTGGGATATTGGGGAATTACGTCCGTTTAACCACCAGATGAATTAAGATAACCGAGAAATGTTCTTTCTAATATGCTAAGCTTAATTGAGGAATAGAAAACTGGTAAAATGCTTGACAATTACAACTTTTATATGTTTTACTAAAAAAAACTTTGTCCGAGGCGTGTGGCATAGTTGTCAGGTCATCATTATCGGTTTCGGATCCGTATAACTGGCAACTCCAGTCAATCCAGTAGATGGTGATTTTGTCTTACCTCTTTTTGGATATTCACGCCCAGTTATTGCTGTGACAAACGCTCCACGAAATTGCCTGCATTAAGGCATAAGTTATTAAAAACAAAGTATTTCGTCTGTCTTCAGTCTCTAAATTGTTTCGTCCCGATTGGAAGATTAGAATCGAAACTCCTTCAACTTACATCTAATTCCGTGTTTAAGTGTTAAATAACATGGAATTCCATCAAATTTTAAGGAAAGAGAGACGGAATTCCTTCAAACTCCAAGAAACTTCCCCTTAACTCCATCATGTTCCGCGAGTTTACATATTATTCCATGGAAATCTTGTGTTAATGAGAATATGTCTTTTTCTTTAGTATTTTTTATCATTGAAATGTCGGTATATTTGAATTAGTGGCAGATACTTATATATTGACTGTTTCTATGTTGCTGCTGGTTACGACTGTCGAACTTACGTGTTAATGGAGACCCAAAGATTTGTCAAACATTTAACCGTTTATTCTTCAACGTTAAACTGAAAGAGAAAACCGTACAATATGAGTTACGAGTTGGTAATAACTTTACTAGGGATGGTACCGATATCACAGTTATACATATTACTGCATGCAAAGAGAGTTACAACGTAAATACCTTATGTGAAGCATTGTTGGCGTTAAAATCCTTGAAATACAGGTTACAAGTTTGAGTCCTCAACACGTATTGCTTTTTATAGAATGAAGTGTTGTCTGTTATTACAATCTAATCTCGAGCCGAGCTCCAATTACTTGGTTATGTATAGGAACTACGCGTCATTTACCCAAGATGCACCTGGTTCATTTACTGTCTGAATGCACATGCTCGACTCGTATTATAATTGTCTCTAACTGAAACTAGGTTACAACCACTAGTCATTCATAAAGCTTGTACCTCGACTCGAGCAGCTAGATTACAATCGGTGCTCGTTACACCGATACAATGTATATTACTGAATGATATAAAAATAGAGACAATCGCCCAGCGTGAAAATTGCATCCCTCGGCACCAGTCGAGTTTTCACACCTTTACGCGCCGCGGCCAATCTCTCGTGGTGTGAATGCGAGGTGGGGGGATGCCACGTAAGACACGTTCTGTCGTGACTACTGACGTAACAACCATATTTCAAGCTCGGGTAATATGTTAGTCTTCAAACACCATCCCCGTCTCCAAACATCTCAAATGATTAAAATGATTTTTAAAAAGCCCGTCGCATCACAAAATAGCCGGAAATATAAAATTGTTATAGTGTCTACACTTTAACATTAAAACTTAAATCATGTCTATGATAAACCTAGGCCAATAATGAGAGAGAACATACAGAAGGTTGTTCAATGCAGTTTCTTATACCTTTCAAAAACTCGTTATATATCCATGAAATAATGTTTTACTTAATTTGCTGTCCTCAATGATATCTATATTCAATACGTAAGTTGTTGTATCGGTAAGTAGAGCCCAATTACAAGATTGTTTATGTCTATCATTAGTTCCTGACAATCTACACATTATCCTGCCCTCAAAGAAGTTCCATATAGAATAGGCTATCTAGTTTATGTATTACCGAATGTATCTTAGATTTGTTTAAGTCTTCGATGCACTAGATGGCTTAACACTGCTTATAACAGTCACCCTGGTTGTCAAAGCTGCTGGTTTTGTGTCCGGTAATCTTCGTCTGGTTAAAGCTCTTATAAAGCCATTTCGAAATTGCCTAAAATAAAGTGTTTAATTCAAGCTTTGAAAAACTGAATCCAGAGGGTTTACATCGATATCGGGGCAATAAGTCTATTCCGTATCAAAATGACATGCCAGTAATAGATATCAACCAATGCTGATTTTTGCAAAATATTATTGGAATTCAAGGTTCAAAGAGCTCGGACATACATTGTAACACAAGGTACATTTCGATTGTACAAATGAAATACATTGTTGGCGATTGGCATAGACCCATAATCATGTTATCTACTGTATAGATACATTTTTATATTTAATTCATTGATAATTTTAAACAAACTTTTGAATTTACTTACTTCGAAACCAGTGCATACATAATTGGATTGAAACAGCTGTTAGAATAGGTGAGAATCTGAGTGATGTTCAACAATTCTTGGTAGTAGGTTACCTCTCTTCTGATGTAGCCAAATTGAAACATGACTGTTTTGACAATCATTGGTGTCCAGGTTATTAAGAAGATTGAAAACATTAGAACTAGGAGTTTAATAACCTGAAAATAGATTAAATGGATTGTATTAGCCTCAAGATATCAAAAGTTTCATTAAATACTGTATAAGAATTAGTGAGGTCAAAGAATCCGCCATGTTCCATGATTTACCATTAAAGGCTAGCAGTGAGATACAGTGATGCCAGATCGCCTTTCAGCTATAATCATTTCTAACTAATTCCCGTACAGCCCCGATAATGCAATGAAACACCATTGACTTTAATTGCTGTTTCATTGATGTCTATTCATGAACATTGTGAACGTTTTCAGGACTATATGGAAGCTCAACATTAATGACATATCAAAATTGGCTGCAATCTTCATTTTTCAATTTGTGGCCATTGATCCAAACATGGCTACATTCATATTAATAACGAAATTACTGCATGACAGGTATTGATATACATACAGAGTGGTTCTGATGTCCGAAACTAATCAAATATGTCTTCCTTATTGAAACATTTTATATGCATTTAAAAACTGAATACCTGGAAGTTGTAACTAATATTGTGCAGTAGGCCTCTGTTTGAAAATCAATTTTAGAATCATTTAATTGTCAAAAATGACTTTGAAACAACTTTTACCTTCTTTCTCTCCTTTAAATCTGTATGCTCTGTTTTATGCCTAGAAAAAAAAGCACAAATATGTGTCTAATGAACTGACATAGCTTAAAGGTCTTGTTTGGTTCTTGCAACTTACCCGTTTCCATTCATTTCTGAGGCGCTTTGTATACTAGCCCTGATAGTTTTGCTCATTCCGACATAACTGAATCCGATAACTGTGCTTGGAATTACAAGTCCAAACAATAATAATAAACAGACTGTTGTTTTCGATGCAATGGTTTCCAATTGAGAAAAGGTCAGATAGAAACAGAATGATATGCCACCTTCCCGCTCTGTGTAAGAGTACTTCTACAAAAGGAGATACACTCCATCAGAAGGAATAATTGGGGACCATGTACAGGATTGGGTAGCTATCAGTGTTTTGAAGAACAATAGTTGCATGTATATTAAAAAGTTAAGTCACGTTCATTCATTACTTACCACCCCTAGGTAGACCATAACAAAGGATATAGGAAAGGCGAATATCCATGTTCCTAATATAGCCCGTTTGGTAGCGCCAACCGTGCAGTATGACTTAGACTTCAAAGGGTATGTTATCATAAGATATCTGTTAATGTACAAATTCAAATTTGTTTGAGTCCTAATGCACACCAATTTTCTAATAAAAGAATCATACAATTTACACCTATTCATATATGATTATATTCAAACCTTTCAAAATTCATACATGTCATCGAGTACACAGAGCACATCAGGGAAACCTCGTAAAGATAAAACGTGAAATAGCAAGACAATTTGCCAAAAGGTCCTGTCCACCAAGTTCCGAAAAAATGACGATATATCTGAACAAGAAAATGTTGGAGGTTCAATTATCATAGTTGACTGATCGCCTTTTAATTTACTGGATTGGTAGATGTAAGTTGACTTCTGGTGCATTGGTGGAAGTATGGACTTGGATTGCAAAGTTGTAGATTTAGAATAACGGCATCTAAACGTATTTGCGGTGTTCTTGTTGAGCTGTTATCAATTTCAATTTTAATTTGGACAAAACCTATATATTCAAATATACAATTGTCTGACCCAGGCTTCTAAATCTTCGCACACAAGCAATGACGTTCTATTTTAACAATAGTCGACTTCGAATAGCCTGATTGGTTGCATTATAAATTCATGGTGAAACTATGTGGTTCTTTCAAATTGCAAGTATTTGAATGTGAACATTCTGAACAGCATTTGATGATTTTAAGATTGACACGTATTAGTTTCTTAAGCCAACCTGATGCGTTTCATTTCAAGAATGTTTGGTTATTAATCACCCACCTGGGTGGGGCCGCAGATCAAGCAGCAAAGGAAATCCGAGGCAGACATTGAAGCAATCAACAAATTCGTAACAGTAATTTTTCCCATAAACTTGGTCACTGCGACCAATACAAGGCCATTTCCTATATATAAAAATATTACACAATTGTAAAAGATGGCACACAATGTTATATTTTGTTTCGAATTACACATAAGCCATAGTGCAATTTATCAGTGTATCATTTTGATACTTACCAATACAACCAAAGAATATGATTACTGAGTACAATGTCACATAAATAATTGTTTTGATGCGAATTATATGGCCTGATTTCTCCATCCATTCATCAACCAGTTGTTGCTCTCTGATGGTTGCTGGCCTCCATGGGCACCTCCAGTAGCACACACATAATCCTATCCAGGGGCTGTGTTCACCTATGTATTCTTTCAAAAAGTCTGTGCAATAATAAGTGAAATAGGCATGATCGTTTTCTTCGATCACTCCTCGTAACTCATGTATTTCCTCGTCTGATACATCAGGGTAAGGGGGAAGCCCTGGTATTCCATGTGTTATGCTCCAAAATTTCTGTGTGGTCATCATATCTGAAATGAAAGATTACTATCAAGAATAGCAGCAAACCTTGTTTGGACATATCTTGTAGTCCTAAATTGATTGAAATAAAAAAGAAGTGTGTGTTATTTGTTTGGTGCTGAGTATGAATGTATCAAGAAATACGCGACAACTTTGTTATTGAATGATCTCAATTAACTAATCTTTGATGATTTAGTTGTCAGAAAGGTTTACTTAGATGTTGAAATCACCAGAGCAAATTGTCATATCAAATTAGCATGAAAAGTAGGGTAAATGAACAGTATATATTGTAAATAGAAATAATGTGTCAGCGTATACCTGTTATATTGGCTGCATCAGTCCCAACTGAATTCCTCCATATATAAAAACATAAGACTACAGCAATTTGTCGCATGATTAGGCATCCACTCATCGAGGAGTAAACAAACAGCGACACTGTGTGAACATTATAGTTTACAATGCCCAGATGCTTGCAGAACCAATGAGAGTCACTAAAAAGCTCAGCAATGCCTACTCATCAAACGCTTTGGTGCTTAATAGCCTATATTGGTTTATACAATATCGCACGTCAAATGAGGTTGTTTCGGAAAATCTAAATAAAGGTCTATTGAGTGTGATACAGAAAAGGCGATGGTAATTCTGTAGTAAATGTGATAAAATTGCGTAATTGTCTTTATGAACTGTCATACCATTAACTTAATTGCTTGACACCTGAAACGATCGCAAGTTTGTAGGTAGTAAATTATATAGGTTAGTTTGTGAGTGAATATGGTGACTGGCTCTTGTTCAATGTAAATGTGTTGGTTTCTCGTCTTCAGCATATTCGTGATAATAATTTGCAAGTAATCAAAACCGGTCTAAATATAAATCAGCGCAGTCATATTTGTTTGTCTATAATCATCCAAAAACAAATAATTACGAATCACTTTTGACATTTTAATACAGTGGTTTAAGAGTTGTGTGTAGCTGAAGAAATGCGTGGGTTATACAATAGCATTGATACTATGACAATGATCAAAGGTGAATAGAAAGAACTAAGAAGAATTAAGCGCTTCATAGCGACATATAATGTCAGTATACTTCATATCAATGTTTAAATACATTGTATTCCTATTGTATATCTAATCTAGTGAGGTTGCTTGGTAAAATAAGTCATTTTAGAATATGGGATACTTCAATGTTACTAAGATTATAGGATAAATGCCCTATTATTGGAAAAAGTCCCTACTGAACACTATTATCTAATATTTTGAACTGTAACATGAGTCGACCATTACATGTAGCTTTGGACCTTTAAAGCGTGATATCCCTATAGTAATTTCAGTACTGATATACAAGTACTGATGCTGGGTTATCCAGCAATTCTGAGCCTGAAACAAACCACCCGAGACAACCAAATGTGTTTCACGCGAATCTTTGCTACTTATAAATATAAACTCACTTCATTCATTCTGATGAGCAAAGGTGAGGCAGCTGCGTTTTGTTTTATTTACTGTTAAATAGACCTCACTAGATTAGATATACAATAGGAATACAATGTATTTAAACATTGATATGAAGTATACTGACATTATATGTCGCTATGAAGCGCTTAAATAGGCCGGAAAAAGAACTAGACCGGCTGAAGTACCCGGGGGAGAGGGGGGGACCACGGGTATGTGCAGGGGTAAAGCCCCCTCCTTTGCGCGCTCTGGCCGCTCGGATGGCCCTCCTGTTTCATGTGGCATCTTGCTAGGAGGTATATATGGCGATTTGTCTCAACTAAATGTTTTCTCAGACGCGCTCGCACAACTGGGAAACGTGACCAAAAATCTGATATTGACTATCTATCGCCCGTCGCATCACTAGATAGCCGGTAATACAAAGTATTAAAAAGCCGTCGTTGGATTGATACATCAAATCATACAGATAATATGCAAAGTAGCAAGACATTTCTCCAATAGGACCATCTAACCATGTTTCCGGCACGTAGTCTATAAACCTTGATGGAATGGGAAAAGTGAATCTTAGATTGTGTCGAATTCAGCATTTTAAAACAATGATATTCACTTATTACCTGAATTGGGCAGCATACAAAGCAACATAGGAAATCTGATGTTGACATTGATGCAATCAATAAGTTAGTGACCGTTAATTTCCCAAGAAATTTGTAACAGCCAACAGAACCAAACCATTCCCTGTATCATAGATAAAATATAAAAATGATCCGCATAGGCTTACTGAACAGCGGATACAAATTACACATTGTTATACTTACCAATACAGCCGACACTGCCTATTGAGCTATATGTAATCGTATAGGCGAGAATCCGTATGTCAGTATGTCAGTATTTAGTACAACATGTGTCCCATATAAATGAAGTTTACTATTACTTACCAGTCGTGTTCACTGCATTTGAAATTCCTAGCCCCAACCATAGTACAAAGCATATGGGATGCAAATAATGAGGATGCCGATCATTTTGTTCGAACCTAGTCATTGTAGATAGGAAGAACCTCAGACCGAATTGTTCGTCCTGACCATTTAATAATATAACATAAGCAGCGGATGATTGCTGTTCCTATTTATCTATTGCGTGAACAGGGTAGAATATGATAAAACACCCATCAATTCTCGCTGGTTTTGTACTACGTTTGAAGTTTTAATTCGAGGAAAATCTGGGTGTATGCCTGTGTAACAGGTCAGATGAGAGGGCTAGGTATATTGAAACTGTGGAACAACTAGCCTATTGGATTAGCAAAACTACCGATGTTAATCGGAACAAAGACAACCCATTAGATATACCAATCGCCTATAATCATACTGATTTATATCAGGTTAGACAAGTTGATAAACCAAGCGCACCACTGTTTTCTTTTAATTTATCCAACATTAAAAATCACTGCTGCCACACCCTAGTTCATTGTGCTCGCAATAGGTCCTTTTGTTAATATATTCGCAAAACTCCTAGATCAAATATGCAACTATGATCCTGGATTCAATTATTGTGACGGAAATATTGAATAAGTCAAGTTACAAATGGTGATCGGAGAGATTTCCATTACGTATCTCAACAAGCCATGCAGTCTGTTGATTAGCAACATTTGGTTTTCACGTCATTTTTGATCATGCAATAAGGAGCGACAGACAATGCAGGGCGTAACTCCGTTCGGGTATATATATATAAGTCATCATCTACCTGCAATACTCAGATGGTCCAAACCAACAGGGACGTGAAGAAAACCTGTATTTAGATAACGAGGTAACTATGGATGTCTTTATGAAAAGAGGACATTTCACCTTGACCACGATAGGGCTTTTAATGCTATTTGGATGTGATCCTCTGCAAGGACAAAACTTTACAGGTAAACTTTATTTTTGTGAGCCCTTAGATTACATTTTAGAATCTTTACTGTAGATACCATAGAATTTTGTGGGAAGAAATAACAACTATTCTGAGGAATTATATTTAAACTGGCCTAATATCAATATATTTTTTACTTAATGAAAGGAATAACAATTAATCTGGTTAATGCTAATTCAGACAGCCTAATATTATTATGTAGGAGTATTGGAAGAACAAGAAACCGCCATCACATCTACTCCAATGAAGGTATTAATAGTGGATGCTGAGGTTTTCAAGCTTCGTTATTTGTTAAGATCCCTCGGAATTCAGTATTCTAGTGGAAAATGCTTCGCTTTTTTGGCTGTCAGAATGGACACATATGATTTTAATGCAGCTATGTGTGTTTGCAATTTTTTCTGCCCATGGAGACAAGAATATGACCATGAACACGAAATACTACATAGAATTACGGCAATCAATAATGCACGATCTAAAATGCGAAGAGATTCGTCCATGTCATTTTATGTGATAATAGCAATCATTGGATGCATCGGTGAGAATTCATACTTCTTTAATTTCATCTCATATCAATCCAACATATGTCGGGTCAGACATACAGTATGCTCAGTTCACTGTTTATTCATATTGACCTTTGTCTTCTTTGAGTCTGTAATATCCTCAAAGTTATAGGACGACACATGCATGTGCATCCATTTTGATACCTGAACAGGGAATGGTCTAGTGTTGGTCACTGTGTCAAAATTTATGCGCCCAATGACAGTTACAAATTTTCTGATAGCTTCAATGTCGGCTTCAGACCTTCTCTGCTGTATTTTATGTATCCCGTTTCAGGTAGGTTGACATATTATAATTTTGAAGTTAAAATGTAATGAATAATTAGATTATTCGCAATGCTTTGACTATCCTACATAAGTTTGTTTCCGTAAAACTAAAATGCAGCTGGTAAGCAGATTCATTCTGAACGGACGCTGGTTTGATGCGACGCTCGGTGAAGTCACATGTTACGTCACAAATTATGTCTACATTGTTTCCTTGATGTGCTCAGTCTACTCGTTGATGTGTATGAACTTTGAAAGGTACATTAAATTCTTTGGAATGTGTTATACTACTAAATTGAAGTCATGGCAGAAATCTGAGCTGAGGATTTTGGTGCATCTCTAACAAATCGGTTAGACCGCCTTAAAAAGGAAGTTACACCATTCAAATTTCTTAAGTAATAAGGGATTTATGTTGTACCAGAATAAGTCTTTTTAACATTACACTAATACTTTGCATTTGCTCTTAAACAGAGCATTGGCCACATTCTGATTATTTTATATCTACCCCATTGTGGAAACATTATTATTCAAACAACTCCATGTTCTATCCCAAAAAATACCTTAGTTGTACTAACACTCTTTAATTCGGCGAAAAGCTTTGCATTCACTGTATCATTGATCTTTTTATGTATTACCATTTATAGCAGTCAGTCTAAATATTTCAAATTACCTTTAATTGTTGATCCATCTTCTTAGCATATATCTTAATTCACACTCGTGTTTTGATTTCACAGATTTCTGGTCATATGCTATCCCCTGAGATCAAAGTCGTTGTGTACTTTAGGAAACACAAAGAAAGCTGTGGCAGCGACTTGGATATTTGCTGCAGTTATATCTATTCCGATTGTCTACTTTGGCGTGGTAAGATGCATAAGAATTATTTAAATCATTCTGATTGAGGACGCAACGAGAACCCTTTCATTATTAAAAACAATGATAGAGAAAAAGGTTTTCAAAAAACGTCATTATCATAACTCAGAATAAAAGTGTATTCATCAACTATTCAGGTATTCCTTGAACTCTACAACAAAACAATCGGACATTTTAACAGATGTTTATTCATGACTAGTGGGCCGCCTTCTCCAAATACCTTAGCTGCAACTTCAATGGTACTGGCTTTTGGCTTCATCTTTCCGGCAACTATTATCGCAGGAAGTTACGTCGCTATTTCGAAGACAATTTTCGAAAGTATTCGACAAGCATCAAGTATGAAAGGAGAAAAGTAGGCCCCTAAAATAGGATAAACAAATCTGTTATTTGCTGGTAGCATTGGAAACATCTTTAAATGTTATAATTTTTTTCAGTAACAAGAAAGGGGAATTAAACGAGCGAAAGAAGGTGAGTTTAACAGCAAATGTTATTAATGTGTGCTTATTACAAAAATAGTCTTTGAACCAGTTATTCAAAATGTTGTAGGTGGTGAAATTACTGGTTATGATGTTTGTCGTCTATTTACTGACCTGGGGTCCCCTGATCATTCAGACGTTTCTGAAACAAATTAAAGTTTTCGATAGTGCTAGAGTGAAATACTTCTTCGAACTAGTTAACATCACTCAGTTACTGGCTTATGCAAACAGCTGCCTTAACCCGATCTTATACGCACTGGTGTCGCAGTAAGTACCTTTATTTCCATGAGTGATTCGATTTGTGCAACACAAAAACATGACATAAATGTTGATTCATATCTCTAGATTTCTAGATCAATGGTCAGTTTAGACACTAAGTTGGATTAGCATCCCATTTACACATGGAACCTTTTATTTTTTTCTATCAATGTAGACACTTTAGGAGAGGATTTATCAGAGCTCTGACAGGAAGAAAGCTTCAAGAGGGCAAATCGATTATTGACTTCACTAGCAGCACGGTGACAAATATCAGAACTGAACAAACAACCTGAGCTCGACAATGGCCTATAGATTTACTGATCGATATCGAATGAGGAAATAAAATGCATTTATCAAGAACAAATACTTGCCACATTTGTGGTATATACGCGGGGCAGTTTATCTAACATGTGCTAGTCTTTGTTACTCTAATACCTTGAATATATTAATTCCCATGGGATTTGTATAACAGTCCCTAACTTTCTCATAACATCAATATCGATGTCTGATTTGGCGACCTGACCTAATTCAGAACGATTCGAGGGTTTTTTATGCAAAATTACTATTCCATTCGACTTCTGATCCGGTTTTCAAACGGACAAAACGATTATAATGTATACTCGGTATACAGTTCAGTGTAAAGCACATTTGGTTCCCCTAATCCATGCGTTTGGAAAGGGGTTTTGTACTGCCCTTTTTCTACCTGTATGTGTGACTGGAAATTAAGCTGGAATATACTCATATTTGGGTTAACATCTGCAACATGTGAAGTCAGTTCAACAATCAACTGAAATATTGTAATTGTTTGCGGATCATAAATTGCAATTATAAAGCAACAGGAATATATGATGCATAACTTGAACTTCCCTGCCACAAATTACAAATTATAGCTGTTTTTGTATTCCTCGCTGGTGAATCTGACTTCCATCAATGTGGGTAACAGTAATTATGAGATACTTGTAATTGGGCACAAATTAGCGTTTCTGTAATGTCCTCCTGGTTTAATTAAACCCATTTCCCTAGGCCTTTGTTTCTCTTGCCAGTCCAAGGTACAAACAATAGTGTAGTATAATTGTGGCAAATGTTTATTTAAAACTTAAAAAGAGCAACATGGTCAATCATGTTTTACGCAACGTATAATCACTAGGGGCAGATGCTTAGTTTTAAAAACTATCCATGAAAAGATCCGACTTCGTGGTATTAGGACCGTGCGGTTTATTTAGCATATGTTTATCAACATGCAGATAAACAAAGTAAAACATTTAGATGCAACTTAAAACTTATTTTATTTTGTCATTTCCAAAATGTCAGGAGGTTTCAGACAATTGTATTAGTCTCTCATGGACTTGGTATTAGTCATTGCTGTGTCATTGGAAGGCAATGCACTTGATTTGCTACCCGTCTCTTTCTTAAAAAGCTTGCCTGAATTGCCTAAAACGAAATGACGAAAGTATGGCATGATAGAAGTGTATGTATTTTTGTATCTCCTGTGTTTTCCTTTTTTTTAACTATGTTTTTAGTCAAAAAAATGAATTCTATGAAACATTTGGGTGCGGGTTTATGTAGCCATATCAGGTCAGATACGGTGACCTTGGTTCACTGAAACTGGGACAAGACCATTGAATTAGCAAAACTAGAAATGTTAATTTAACAAAGATTTCTTTAAATATCCCAATCATCAATGATACTTATGACAAGTTTTCAGTTGAACATGTTAATTCAATTCAGTATACTATAGAGAAAATAATCATGTTATCAAAATAAAGACGAAAGTTTGATTTTATTAAAATGTCTGAATCTTTCCTACGTATATAATCAAAACTATGGTTAACAGTACTTCACCGTCTTTTGTTTTCGGGCTTGGGGTACCAGCTATTATTAAAGGATGTAGTTATATTGGTATATCCAAGACCATTCTGAACAGTATACAAATGGCATAACAGATGAAAGGCGAAAGGTTAGTCAACTTCGATAATTTAGGTACTTTAAATGGAAAAAGAAATCAAGATTACATTGAATCTATGGCTAGCATGAACTGCGTGATTTTATGCAACAAATACAACTAACATAAATGACCACCTGTTAAGAGTAAAATGCTTGCTTGATTGATAAAATATATGAATAAAATGACATGTAAAGTATACATTTCAGTGATCAAGAGGATGCAAGTGATTTGAATCAAAGAAAGAAAGTAGGAAAGTTGCCACATATGTAGTTTTGATTATAGAAAGGTCCATGTCTCATGACAGGATCAATGCACAAGTGAATGGCTGGTAAACGCCTCATTTAAAAAACACATTTATAATGACATAGTTCACACGAATACGTTGATATAGAGGCCAACTTAAGGTGTTTTCCTTGTTTCAGGTGGTGAAATTGCTTGTAACCTTGTTCTGAGTGTATCTTATAACATGGGTTCCTATGATTCTGCAGACGTTCCATGTACAAGCTCAAGTTCTATCAAGAAATATGCCTAATCATGTAGAATCTGTGTATGTGACTCAAATTCTCACTTATAAATGCGAACAGCTGTTTGAACCCAATCATATACGCTTTGAAATCGAAGTAAGTTATAGTTTATCAAATTTAGGCACCACAAATTGTTACCTTGTATTTTGATCAGTAAAAGTATTATTTCTTTACTTTCGGCAAGGCAGTTCCGCTTAGGATTCATCAAAGCACTGACAAGGAAGAATATAGTTGGATGCATGTCCAGGTCTTCTACCACAAGCAGCAAAATGACCATTAACGTCAAAACTGTTTCAAAGCACCAATTTGATCTGAAGTGATAATTAGCATTGTAACGGATACCGAACATGCAATAAAACGTTCTTACATTGCATCAAATTGTTCTTGCTTTCAATAGACCTTTAAAGTCGACGACTAAACAGGTCTACACCAAACAATCAATATAATGTGTAATTGAATCGTCCCTATCACGCACAAATGGCTGCCTGTGTCGTCCGATTGAGTGGTGTAAGATGCGCGGCTGATGACCTGCACTCATCTGAATACTAGTCAGTTGCTGATCTTAGTGATCCGCAGCTGTCAACCGAGTTGGCATGCTGAAGTAGGTGAGTGCGTATTACGGCCGGGATACGTGCCAGATGAACGGAATGACCACCGCCTCCCTGGAATAATCCGGTGACAAGGTGTGACTTCTGTGGAAATACTGGTTGACCGTGACCCAGTTGTTTGACCAAAATCTCCATTGGGAATCTCGGTGAGCGGCGCAACTTGCTTGGGCAAGGCGGGGTATCAGATGGCGCGCTTCCGTCCGTACGGCACTCGGAGTTTTGACCCGATACCAAGTTGTATTATGTACCTTTGTACTTAATAAATGTGGAGAGTTCTAGTTGAAATACTTCGCAGCTTGTTGTATGTTGTCTTTGAGCCCAAGATTCTACACTAGCACTAGTACGGATAAGTATGATCATGCACTTGGCCACCTGTTTTTCCAGGCAGCGGGAAAGTTAATCTATACTAAGTTGGGCCTTATCTTGCTGTTTGTCGGGAGGAAAATCCAAATTCCGAAATATGCGGTGAGAAATAAGTCGTCGATGATGCCGAGGTACAACAAAAGGCCTGTACACATAAAGTTAACATTTTCTATGAACTATTAACCAGTATTTCCATCACACAATTAGTAGAAACCTCAGCGCAATTGCACGAAAGGAAATCGGCGCAGATATAGGGTAAGAGTCTACCGAACCAGTATCCATCAAACGGGAACAAACAAATATATTTTAGACTTGTCGACCTCACGACACAATAGTGCAAGATACGGAGAACTATTGATGCCACAATCCTCAATCACAAGTGAAGCAATACGATGGGACGCCGGTCATATTGTTACACACAATATATGCTGTTATCTAAGCAGATACAGTTTATATTAATCAGCTCTCTGATGCATTATGGTAACAAATTTTCCCATTGTACAAAATTTATGTATGTTTGCCATGCATTTGTTAGATTGATCACACGGATAAGGTTTGGTTAAGGCAAACCCTATTGAGTAAGTGAAATTGATTCTCCTCTTAATGATCAACTGTCAAGCATTCACTTTGCAATTTAAAACAAGAATCCGCCAGACATCTGTAAAATCTGTCATATTTTAATTATCCGATGACGCTCTCGACCCGCTCCTTAGGCCTTTTCAATGTTTCTGCTTTCCTTTCGAGAATGAAAACCGCTTACTAATTTTTGGACACACTTGCATAATACAAGCTATTACAGGCCTAAAGTGTTAACTAACGGTATTCTAAATTTCGAAAAAGGGTGTTATAGATGTGGTGGTTACTTCGGGGAATCATGAGATAGAGATAAGATGATCCCTGACCAATTACGTTAATCCGCCGCGAGTAACATCTGACCGTTGCGGGTCACTCAGGTGTGACTGTGAGTGGCATCACTCTCATCGTGGTGTGGCAACCACGCCATGACAAACACTGGACAACTTGATATGACATAAACAAAGACACATACATGTTAAACAATAATCACAAACATTCAGGATAAACTTTATTGTTCAACATAAAGCCCTATCCCTTTGTTAGTAAGTGTTTCTTACAATGTTCTTTTTACATACGCACTTACACAATACTGATAAGCCATGGTGGTGTGCTTGGCACAACTCAAAGTCTTGGTTTGTTGTTATATAAACTTGTCTATTTGTTTTAGAGCTAGGCTTTGTGATTGAGAATATACATGAGCTTAAGTCATTCCATCTTGTTTCTCATCTCAGAGAGTCTCATCACTTTCCCAAGTGTCTCCTCTGAAGCTGGTATTTGACAGGTAGTTTTTATAACCTGTGTGCAAGCTGCGCCACACAACACTCATGGCGTTTGTAACTTTGTCGGGGTAAATCTTTCTTCAATCATACAGTGTCTTAAGATGATCACAAACATCTGATACTATTATTTGTTGGCGGTCTTCCTGTATGGATACAATATTGTTGATCACATGCTCTTAATAAACTGTCGTAATTGGTTCCTGAGTAACATTGACAGCTCGTCGTAAACACTCATAGCTGAAAGCTAGAGCAAGAAACATGACAAGATGATGGGGCATCTTGCCCTAAATCAGTATTTCCTGCAAATTAGAACAGATTCTATGAAAAATAATCTAGAAAACCTCTTACGCTCTGACTTAATGCTGTCTATCTAATAATGCTGTCCACTAAGTGATTTTGTCATAGATACATGTGATACATACATGTGATACATACATGTGATACATACTTCATCAATTGTATTCGAGCCTCTAACTGTTTCTCCATATCATAAGCTGACGCATAAATGAATGCTTTCACGTTTCCGGGCTGAGCCATTACAAAGCAAAGCGTCCCAAAATATCCTCTAGTTCAAGCACTTAGAAGGAATGTTTCAGATATTGAAGAATGATTTAATTTGTTTCGTGTTATCAAGGTGTGGCATTTCCTTGCTACGCATTTATATATCGGCGCAGAGAATCTCACGCTGTCGCTCCTTGTGCGCCGCATGCTTTTAAAATCCCTTGTCAAACGCCACCGAGGATTGCAAACAGCGGTATACCTGTGCCTAGTGGCTGACCTACATTCAGGCGGCGTTCGTGTGCCCGTCGCTATTATCTCGTATACCGCAAGAGGAGGAGGAAGAGGAGCGTGAGATGATGCAGATGAACTTATCCCGAGATATATTCATGTTTTGGCAGCAGCGTGTTTGATGACATTACACGCACGACTCCTGTCTCTTGGTCTCTTTCGGTTCATAACTCAGCATCGTTCGACATGGATCATACGTCAACTACAGAAGCGGGGCGTCTTTTTACTATAAATGGCACTGATGTTGGAGAAAATATCAGAATCGGACGAGGAACTCTGATCAGTCAGATTGTCTTAGCTCTGCTGATTCTAACCGGGAACACTTTCATACTGCTCATACTGGGAAAGGGCACGACCCTCTCTCGCCTCACCAGATTCCTGCTGGGAAACTTGGCTGTGGGAGACATTCTGTTCGGACTAGCGTTGCTGCTTCGTGGATTACTAGTTACTATGGATACTGACAAGCTATCGCCTGACTTCTGCAGACATGTCCTTGCTTTAACCTTGGCTGCTATGATAGGCTCGTTTGGCACAAACGTTATACTAAGCGCGTATATGATGGTATCATTCAGCGGTAGACAGAGTCTGCGTTTGTTCGGGTATAACTCGGGGGTATTGGCATCACAGGCGGCTGTTTGGTTACTAGCTGGAGTTCAGGGCTCTATAGTCTGGGCGTTACCACAGACGCCAAGCTTGATAACATGTTCGGCTACAGAAGGTTACACGCATCCGTATGTTGTTGGTATGTGTTATTTACTCAATATATATGTGCATATGATATCGCCAGCATTGTGCTTGTTGGTGAATATTTTTGTACAGGGTTTATCTGTAAAAAAAGCAGTTGAAGTTAGCGTAATTTTTGTATAAGATATATGTACCTTCCCCATCAATATGAGGTATTTATTAATATGGAATCATATCGAATGGTATGAAACACACTTGCATAATTGGATGCAACTGACATTTGAGGATTTATTCTTTCTCTTCCCTTAGGAGTGGCATGTTTGCTTGTTATGGCATTGATGACAGCTTCCGGTATATGCCAATTAGTATGTGGCTGCACATTGAGAAAATATCTTTCTAAAGTAACCTCGGTGGAATCAACAACTCACCAGAGTAATTCATCAGACTCAAACCCAAGGTAGGCAGGTGTTTCCGATGTTTATTCAATCAATAGATGTGTTTTATAATGAATCTCCTAATTGCGAAACCGCTCGATGTTAGGGACAACCAACCACATCCCGCCATCGCCATGATTTACTCAAAAATACCACCGTACCTATTCAGTATTTAATATGTTAAGTGGCGTGCCCACCACCTCGCAACTTTCTCCTAGTTAAGTCCCCACATTGTGCATGCATTTTGCATATACGGTTATTGATGCTGCATTGTTAAGTCAGGCATAACGTCAACTCAGATGTATTGTATTACAATATGAAACGTGTTGATGTCCACTGCACCAGATAAGCTGAAATATAATCCCGGTCTCTGGGCGTGCATCCCCTGCCACTAGGGTTCCTAGTAAGAATCTTTATTTGCTCAGGTGGGAAGCACATTTTTGCATCCCTGCCGGGTTTCCTAGATGACCGGTCATCAAAAACGCGCCCAACAGCAATTAGCAGTGATCACACTGATTAAAATTATTCCTGCCATGCTGCAGTTCACGAGGTTGT
>JAXGGS010136865.1:4277-18614 GCA_035585475.1 Armandia brevis
CCTAATCATTACTCATACACGTAATAGTCAGAGGTGCTCGCCCCACGGTGCTATTATTACCTCCATACGGGAGAGCTGATAGCACGTGCTGTCAGTGAGCAGAAAAATGAGGAAAAAGGTGCTACTTTTAACAGACGAAGGTCAACACGACTGGGACAAATTCCCGCCTCCTGCGGATGAGGAAGAAGGCGAGTCTGAGGTCGGCGAGGGGTGAGTCTGAGGTCGGTGATGGGCGAGTCTGAGGTCGGCGATTGGCTAGTATGAGGTCGGTAATGGGTGAGTCTGAGGTCGGCGATTGGCTAGTATGAGGTCGGCGATGGGCGAGTCTGAGGTCGGCGATTGGCGAGTCCAAGGTCGGCGATTGGCAAGTTCAAGGTGAGCGAGTGCTCCTTGTTCTCGTTTCGTCCCCGATTCAATCTAATCTACAATCCTCATGGGTCTAATAAAGTGTGGTTGGTCGCCTTCATAATGCAAAAGAATGCCAAACTTGTATTATTACCCAGCACATCTGCACTGTAACTATCACAGGTAAAAAATTATGATCGCCGGAAACTGCTGCGGGAAAACGGAATATATGGGAATATGTGGATGCGACTGGCGACACTAGGATCATCTGATGTCTAACATATATATATGAAGGATGATATAATATGCTGCCTCCTCCACTACCCCAGCCTGGGCCGCTCTCGGAAAAAGAGAGCACGAAGACCACCATATAAAAGCCCAACTCATTTACATAATGCTTGTGTGCAAGGCATGTGTGACGAATTATAGTGGAGTTGTTTACACGGCGGGTTGTGCTAATCAGGGATGTCGTTGTGAGGTGTTACTTTATTAGGTTACCATTTCTGATACTGGACACGTAGCCAATAACTCGTCTCTGTTTACCGCATCATTGTTATCACAATAGCAGCTTAATTCAGTAAACCTGTTGTGAACCTGAGTAGCACAGAAACTGCAGACAACTGGAAATTTTAAACCACGGGAGTCAGACAAATGGGAGAGCAACGCCCTGAAAGTGGCAATTGCCGGCAATCACGCATTTTAAACGTCTCCTCGAGAAACTCTAAACCACAGAGATTCTACTATAAGTTCAACTGATTTTTAGTTAAAGGTCAGTCACGGCGTCCAAATACTTGAGATGATCGATGATCTTCCATATCAATAAAAAATTGGCGAACACGTTACATTTACTACATGCAGTTACTAACTTTATTAAGTAATCTTTAGAAAATGGTACTCAATATCAGTTTATCATGATTAAGTCACTCCCAGGGAATGAAATGATATGCAATACAATTGTGCACAAGTATCCCCTAACAATAGATTACTAAATGAAAAAGACAGAAATATAGGGTCGGAAAAGGGCATTTGCGTGTGCCCTGATAATTTTTTCCATCCATATCAGAGACAAAGTTCCCTGGAGAATGTAATTAACGGCCGGGTATTTTTTGTCAGTTACCTTACCTACGTATAATTACCCTGCCACATCACGTAAGTCAGAAAAACCTTGGAACTAATTGCATGAACATATTGCATGCCTTTATCTCCAATTGCCCTCACTTTCCCGGCAATGAATCCACCATCAATGTTTTTCAAGTTTCCATCAATGTGTAAACTGATCTAAACTCCAGCAATGCCTGACTAAAGTATGTGTCGGTATTTAATTTAAAACAACCCCACAGAGTTTGTGTTTTACTCAAAGTTTTCATAGCTTGGAAATAATCTTCAAAGAGAGAGGTTTTGGCGGGTTGCGTTCCAAGCGTCGGTGATGTAGCTGGCTGCATGCCGGTGCTATCGTGACCTTTGTGACCTCGTCTAATGAATGTTAGAGGCAGATGTCAGGCTGAGGATGAACGCCACAAAACACGTCTGTTTGTGAAAGATGAGAGTTCTCCCGTTTTTGCTCACGTGCCAATCTCTCCATTCCTCCCGCCCTTTTCTCAGTAGCAGACGAGAAGCGAACACCTGAGAAATTTTATACATTTGATCGTCTCGCACTGAGCTGATATGTCCTTGTTCTGGGAACAACCGGGACTCGTCCGTATATCAGCACGTTTGTTCATCTGCAGTAAACAAACTCAATCATCAAACACCAATCATAGGGGCCTCTCTTTCGGTGTCGCAGATACAACTTTGCTTACTTGGTTTATGCCATCGATTATTAGATTGCGCTGTTTAGCTCCAAGTAACCCCGATCTTTAGTACATACATCTCAAATAAAGAATGCCCGGAGCAGAGACTGAATTTGGAAACCTTTATGAAAATGAAATCTAGCAGACACAAGTCTATATTTTGGTGTGCCTGAGAAAACGTGATCTGCATAGATTTTCCATAAACATATATACTTTATGTTAAAGTTATAGCATGGCCACTAGTTAATATGGGTTTTATCACACAAGGCTGTTAAGCTGAGTGTGTGACCAAGTGACCATTGCCTATAACGGATGTGTGCCATGGTCAACAGATGTTTTATTACTGCTGAATCTTTGACAAGTGTTTGTGGCAGGGGTAGCGGGTCCTAATGTATATGTGTGTTGCCTTATTGATGTCTGCTTCCCTTCCCCTCTCCTCCTATATTTTTTGTATTAATCTAATGTGCTTGACCGCAGAAATCAAAAACGCATTAGTTGAAATCAGTGCTCTCGTAATATGGGATATATCACTGCACTTTTCAACAACAAAAGCTTCATTCCAATTTTACGCCCATGGGTACTAACACCTGGATCAGTTTTTTCCCCATTATTTAAGTCTGTCTCGAATATAATTTATTGTGCGATATATTTAAATGTTAACCAAATGTGAGCCTCAGCAGTACACATTTTAATATACATGATGCTACTTGTCTGTTTCAGGTATGTGATTGGTATCCATTCGTCTGCTTAAACAAACACACTAATAAAGAAACGTGGACCTCATGTGCACCATTCAATTGTTTAAACTATAGTATCATATTGTTTTAAATTGATTGATTAATATTAAACTGGAACATTGGGGTGAAAATATGTGCAGCCAAATGTTATAAATGTGATACTCTTTGCTTTCAGTTCTCCATGGTAACTATCAACCACAATCACGTGATGCTATGGCGACTCCGTGTCCTCTGTACCATAAAATCACTCTATTCCGTCATTAAGCTGGGAGAGGCAGGAAGGAAGAGGGCTGCGATATAATACAATCAGCTGCATCATAACAATACACCATCATGTCCTAGCATCCCAGCATCTGCATTCCTCGTGTGAGAGCATTTCAGCATAAACCCATATCAGAGAGGGACAAATTGAATAAGTAGCTGAGCCCTGGCTCTGTGTGACAGATAAATATAAGGATGAGCGATCTCTCTACACCTGCTTCACATGATTTCTCCTGTTAAATCACCATAACAACTCTTGTTATGGTCAGAAACTGGGCAATTTCTGCTCACATAATTTCGCACTCACATGATATGAACAGAGAAGAGACAGTTTTATTTCAGGCGCTCTGAGGAGAGCAGCAATATTTGGAATTGATTTCCTATTTTTGACGAGTTTGAAGGGTATCTAACACGTTCATTGAGGGAAAACTAATAACGTGCGGAAATCAGCACGATTCTGCCCCTGACAGAAACTAATCTGCTCGGCCATGAACGGGGGGAAGGAATACGCCATACCCCAGTTAAGGAGTCTCTTCGTTCAATTCACTTTGTCCGGGCCCTTTCCCGTCTCCCTCGCCAAATGATGTCTGTCATAGATAAAATAGGATGACAAGTAAAAACTTTCATAGCAAAGAAGAAAGTAAGGAGGACAGAAGGCGGTTAGTTAATAAGGCCGGAACCTCCTTTGTGTCTGAGGGAAGAGAGGATGGGTAAGTACCCCTTGTGGTAATGACCTACTTATAACCACAATGTACAAGTACAATACGCTTAGTTGGGGTTCCTTGTCAATTTTACCTATAGCTCCCCTGTGGACGATGCTTAACAATGGGAAGCTTGAGCTTGTACAACACGGGCTCAACGGATTTGTTTGTGATTAGCTTACCTAGACCAAACACAGACCCCCGGCATTGCTCTTCAACCAAACATTCAATCACAGCATGTTCAATTAGCGCGGAAAACAGAAGCTATTTCGTGTCCTACTCCGTCTCAATCGCTCTTTTAAAAACATTTAGGCCGGTGCTGGTTGCCGAAAATTGGATGGGGATGTTCCTTTAGTAATGTGTACCTTAGAGTGGTAAAATAAAACTTTGTCACTTTGCCCTTTCTTAACGTGTCCCAATAGGTACGGGAGTGTGGAACGAACAAATCACTGGAGACTAACTGAACTTTAAACACAGACAATTTTCCTGAATGGGTGAGTTCAGCAGCTGCAGGTTGTTGTAAATCTCCGCGCCCAGAGCTGGTAATCCCGCTCACCCTTTACAACACATGGTTAATTAATAGCAATGTGATAGCGGGCGGGGAGAGATCCTTGCTGATACTATGATTGGCTAATGTTATGTATCACGTGATAAGCCGTTTACCTGGCCACTAGCACATAACCTTGAACTGTCCATGCTTAAAGTGTAATCGATCACCTGATTGGTGGCAGGTCACCAGCTCTCTACTGTGTAACGGTCATTAATTTTCATTATTGACCACCAGAATGGCGAACATCATTTATATCTGCCGCTCTATGGCAGTCTGAGCTCATTAACGGCATCTGGACCCAAGTCCTGTTCAAATATTTGTCATTCCGCTCGCCTTGGTCAGACACATGAAATAGTTACTGAAAGATCCCGTCTCGTTCAATCACGTGTCACTGACAGGAAGTACCCAAGGGGGTCACATATAACACTTGGCTAAGTGACCAGGTCAAGTATTTTACCTCTTTATAAGTGGCATTAAAGGATGCGTCAGAATTAATCTGCTGATGCCCCATATTACTCCCAGCTATAGCTGATCTGACGCGAGACATTCACATCAAGCTTACACTAGACAGTAAACCGCTTCCTTGCGTGTTTACAGGCTTTTACTTCTTCAAGTGGGTGATTAAATCCAAGAAGCTTCTGGCATTTTGTTTTTTGAGATGAGTGGGATATAAGCATCAGGTAGGGAATGAGCAGGATTTCAAAAGGATATGGAGCACATCAGAACCTGCATGACTGTTTCATTCTGATCAAAATGCCTGTTTTACGAATTGCTGCAATCATTAGTACAATCACACCATCACCGCTGCATTTCGGTGGGACTGGGAGAAGTCGATTGGATAAACCGGATAAGTGAATAAATCCGGCTCAAACCTCTCGTTAGAATTCACCAGGTGTGTGTTACTGGCCCAGACGAGAAGCCCAAATTCACCATGAGAAGGAAATCCTCGGAGAGGCCAACCTGAGCCGGTGCACCAGAGATGTATGGCCCAGGGGGAGGCCTCTTGGAGCAGGGGATCCATGTATCACCCTATCCCATGGAGCATGTACTCGGGTTGGGCCATAATTAACTACACTGGAGGGGCCGAGCTACAAAAAATAGCCAAAGGGGAATATATTTGTCAGGCACACAGCGGTCCTATTCCCTCTTGGCCTGGTCAGGTAGGACCTGTAGTGTCCACTATATGCCGGGATGACGTTCTATTGGCAAAAAAAGTCTCTACTGAACGTTGGCAGAGGATTTCTGTTATATAAGAATAGACGAGAGAGTACAGATGATGTGATGGATGACTAGCAGACAGACGACGAGCTACACGTGTTTGGCGCGCGCGGGAAAACCATCTGCTTCCGGTATAATTTACGTTATGGTGTACCAGTCGGGGATGTCGAGTGTTGCTCCATGGTCGCTACTACATGTCTAGATGTGAGACGAGCTAACACATGATATGACAAGCTTAACAAAGTGAGATGTATTGATGATGAATTACCAAAGAAATTTGAAATTTATTCATAAATGCCATGGTAATTTAGACCTTGAAAGTTGCTACCGGAAGCTGAATCCGTGAGCAAAATGGATCACGAAGGCAAACAACTTTGCACTCCCATTACATCAGCCAACCAAAAACCTGATGATATGGGAGGGGCTATCCTCTACGGGTCGGCTGTTCCCCAGGGAGAAGACGGGTAAGCGACCGTTAACCTGATTTACACAAACCAGCGTCCAACGGGACGGAAAGCTGGCGTCTGGCGCGAACTCCTCTCACCCCGCAGGTTAAGTAACAATAGATGGTAATTGATGCTCGCTGCCGCAGAGCTCCATGCATTACCCAGCTGGTTCCCGCCAAAAACATGTGTAACATTCGTCTGCTCGGGTTACTTAAGTCTCGCAAACCACCCGCTTTCATGGCGAATTTACCCTCGGCAATCATGCAGGCAAAGTCGGAGATAGATCTCTTTTAAATAAATCTAGATTTTTTTCAAACTTCACCCAACTTCATCCCCTTAGGCTTTATTGCAATTCCAAATGTAGTAGGCTTAATACGCTAACAGTGGCATCAGCATACTCGTTACCAAGCCCTGACATGAAAAATGAGAAAACACTGAGCATTGATAGTAATTTGATCATAGCGAATCACTCTCTTTCTCATAAGCATTATGCGACTAATATTGTGCTCAGGTTTTTCATCTCTGATAACTATAGCAGACTTATTGTTGTCAAGCTCAGAACTAATACCCTGGATTTATTTCCACTGCTTAAGGCATTAATTTTGTTGCTGGCAAACTGCGTCGTGCATGCCATGGGCGCGGAGGCGACTCGTGAACCAGCTATAGAAAACCTTTTTCTGTTCGATATTTCGCTTCATATGTGACTGTTCCATTCTGTGGCACCGCTGGACAACTCGCGTGGGAAAGAAAGGTGCTTGTCTGCAGAGGGAACTGTGATTTCATTGACAAGAGTTCCATGATTACACGCGGTGAGAAAAGGGCACGCTGAGAATGAAATGTGCCCGTGCGCAGGAAATGGGCGCCAATTCTTCCCGGTCTGCGTCTCCCTCACAAACCAGCGTTCAAGGACAAGCCTGATTACCCATTACTCAACCTATTCAGTCGCAATAGCTTTGTCAGGGAAGGCAGAGGTCATCATTAACATCACCTCCTTATGCCAATCACTACTTCTATCGACTGGTGAAATTGCTATGATAGCTCATATCAAATTTTCCCCTTCAAGTTTTTCACAAACGTTTGATAAGGGGGAACGACATGAGATATGTACAGAGACGTTATTGGTAAGAGCGCCTGGGTTATCATCGATGACGTAACTTCCTGTCCTACATTCCCCAAGGGAATCAGAAATGTCAAACATCGCTGTAGATCTTGTCAAATATCACCATTCATTGTATGTCGAAAATAATTACATGAGTGAGGAGTGAAAGTTTTAATCGTTTTTTATTGCTCACAAAGGAGAATTGATTCAATATGGAAAGGTAAATTTGGATTCGAGCCACACGAGGATGTCGATGATGCTTTCCCCGCAGCATCAGTCCGACTAATTGGGATCAGGATGGCTATTTGTATCAGCGCACATCAAATGAACATCAAATCTTTTATTTGCCATGGGTGTTGAACCTGGCAAGTTTCCTGTTATGAGACGGGCGTTGCTCCCTGATTTTACGACGGGTGCATGTATATTTGATACGCAGATCCCTAGGCGATTGTTCCTGCTGAATGTGATTAAGTATTAAATAGAGATATATTGTTGCGGATGTCTCGCCGCGGCACCACGTTATTCTAACTCATACACGGTTCACGAGGGTGCTCTCTCGATAAGAATGATTGCTGAGTAAAATATCTCATAACTTCCAGAGCGAGATGCAGCAATACTTCCAGCGAGAGCTCGGGAGCATCAGCACCCGTGTTGAATCATGTTTTTGCCGTAAATACGTCACTATTTAGGCGCCATGTGTCATCCCATTTCTTACGAATCCGATTCTATTTGTCAGTATGCGAAAATATTCCAGAACCATCAGAACTATTTGCTGAACGTAAAAGTCCACATCAATAAGATACGTAACTATTATTTACTTACCTTCATTTTACCAACAACTGGGGTGCATTTGCCTCCTTTGCTACCATTGTGTGCCAATGCTGTCAACTTTCAATACAAAGAGTCACAACCTGCATGTAGCATTTCAGATAGTCATTAACGATCAATCGATTTATTTCATTATTTGGTTGTTTTAACTAAATAAACTAATGCATGGTTCTAGCGTATGTCGCTTGATATCACTGCATGAACAGCGTCAGAGGTTACTTGCTATATTAACAATGATACCTTGCATTAAGTGAACCGGGCCAGAGGGAGACATGAGTTGGATTAGGATTATTTCAATCCTCCTGTGTCGTTGACACTCTTGCTGAGAATCAATTAACCCCACTTAACTTATCCTATTTTCCGTTTCCGGTGAGATCCATGTCAGATGGTAAAGACGAGGAGAAAAGTTGGCAATGTAAAACCGCTTCCGGCATATCTGATCATTAGTCATTCGTGGGCAATCGTGTCAGTCTGATGGAGATCTCATGTGGGTTATATAAATAACAGCCATGGTTAGGTTTAATTAACTCATATATATGTTTATCAATGTGTTCGATTTCTCCAGCAATCAATGCTCGCATCAACGTTTCAATTATTATAGATAATTTCAATATTGTCGTCGATGTGGAACGGAACTGATTAAATACCTTTATTTCCAATCACAACAAGACACAAGATGTTCTGATTCTGAGATCGTATCCAATCGGCCAGTGGGGCTATTTAGCTGTTGCAGGAAATTACACGCTGATGAGTGCATCGGGCAACGTACACATGGAAACTGTCACTGACACATCAGATCAGCCACTGCCCAGAAGAGTGATGAGAAATTTATTTAATGTTATAGTATACGACCCATATCAAGGGGATAGCAGATAGTAACATTATATTGATCAAAATCGATCATGTCATTAGAGGACGTGTCACCGCTAGTCATTTTGTAGGAATAATTCAACTCAGGGAAGATCTGACGAGCTTGTCTATAAGACACGGTTTTCACCTGTCAGAGCCGTCCATCACAGTCACTGGGAATGTCACGGCTCAATCAGCTTCCGCGGATAGATTCGTCTGGTGATGGTAATCGTGCCCTGTGTCTTACTAGGCAACAGCGGGACAGAGTGCCAAACTATTAAATATGGTTCCTCCAGACCATTGAGTGACGCACAACATAGTCTCTGGTTGCCTAAAATATTAATACATCACCCGAGGATAGAGATGTAACTGTAGTAATGCTGTTGATTCGCTGCCAGCCATTGATCGTTCTATCGCTAGTCGTTAGGTGTGAAATCCTACCATCTGACAGGAGCATCAATACAAATCTCATTAGTTGCGTAACCTGGTTGTAAAACATGGAGACGTTCACCTCGATGTACTTTGAAATATCCTAAGGTACACCGGGATAACGAGAGACAGATATTTATCATGGATGTTGATAGAGGGCATGTATCGACCCACACCTACACATTTACACATCCAGGTACCGCGCAAGGCAATACGCAGCGTGCTTATTTATATAAGCAATTTACGGTGGAAAGTTAGTGTCACAAGTTAATAACTGCTCTGCGTACTTAATTATGGGAAAGTTAATGGCACCGCTGGATGTGGGGCCTAAGCTTGATACCCCGGTGAGAAGTGCTGTGCATCTGAGACATAAACCAGCAATATCCTGGCGACAATCAACCCCTCCTCGGCGACCGATAGCGGTAGTTTATAAAGCTGCACCTTGATGGCAGCCTCCAGCTACTCGTATTAAGCTAATAAGGACCATTAGCGCCATCACCTGCGTATCCACGGCCTAACAATACCATTAAATAGTAGAAGCCCTTAGCACGGTATCTCCTAGCACTACGATCACTCACTAGTGGTACCTCGGACTGACGTAAACCGGTTATAATGCAGTTAATGCACGCTCTCCTTAGTGATTAAATTTGTCGGGAAGTCGAACTTTTTGCCGGGAACCTGGCACCCCCGTCTGCCCCCATTAACAGTTGCCTTAGCTATTGACCGAGCAACCCGCGGAAGAGACCCGGGGAATGTGAGCAAATATAGGAGCAGAGGGACCCGTCAATGATAAAATGAGACAAGTCGCGCTCTGGGGCTTTCTGTGTCCATGGCGATAAAGTAAATGTCTCTGGGAACCTTACAGCAGCGTATGCTCAGGGTTCACCGGGTATCTCATGAGGTTTGCTGAAGTACTGGTGGGAAGAAATAAAAGTGAGAAATCTTCTCTTCCAGGTGCTTCAAACTGTTTCAGGTGTAGCCTTCCTCGTCAGCTTGGCGGAATTGTCATGATTGTGATTGGTTAAAAACCGAAATCAAACACGGAAAACAATTCTATTCGACCGTATATTAAGGGAAGTAATAAGGATCTTTCTCTGAGATTTGTCTTTGCCTTCCCCGATTGAATGAATCATGTTTGGTATCAGTGTTACAAAACCCACTACGTTAAGTGAGATATGACTCCTCAAGTTTTGACAGCAATATCCTCATCTGAGGCAAGTAAAACCGAACTAGATCGTTACCTTAGCGCTGTGTGCCGATGTTCATCAACATCTGAAGGTAAAGCCGCAGCTCAGACGATGGAAAGTTCTGAAGAAAACTACCTCCCGTAGCTCTGAGAGGCTCTCGCTTTTAGGGGAGGATGGATGTGTCTATGCATAACATATCGCATCAATTATGCAAGCCCCAACTTCTTTAGCTTACTCATCAAAATTGACAATCTTGAAAATTTATCTCCGAACAGTAGTGGGTGCTCTATCAGGTAAATTAGAAGCGACCGTACTGACATAAAATAATTATATATATAAACCTGTAAATGTAGCAACCTCCAGAGCAATGATAAAACGCACCTCCTCACTGATAGGTCAGATCCTTGTAAAACATTTATCTGTCAAATTACTCATTACCTGTGAACGATATGTTTACCTCTCAACACGGCTAATCTAATGTTGTCATACTGCGGTTTAAAACTTATCTATCTTAGGCCGCACGCCTTGAGCAGAACATGTCCGCCTGTAAGCGACGGGTCTGCCAGATTAAAAGATTAATTGTCCATGGTAATCTCGACATAGGTGTCGTAAACTAGAGCCGGAGCCATCAAAAGTCCGGAATTAGATACTCTGAGTGTGTCTAACCCAAGACAAACATTTGCCACATTCAGTACACCATTAATCTCGTCAGGGGTGAGCGACAAATGGGGAATTTCAAACGGACGGACGCCGCCTGGCTCAAGGTCATATACACGCGATAATCTCTGAGCGATGTGATATTCTGAAGGTCGCAGCTGTGTCTTACAGTCTTCTCAGTGACGCTGGACATGATCTTCCTTGGGTTGCCATGGTGACCAGCGCCCGGAGCGTTGCGATGGTCGGAAATTGACAATCGACCTCTCTTACCCCTCCCGATGTGATATGTAACATTCATTTATAAAAGCATTACTGTTGATGGTCGCCTCATATCCCGCTAGATATCGTTCCCTCGGGGATATGATTACCCAGCATCCACATATACCGCTTTTCTGTATGAATTAATGAAAGCTAGGATGATCCCTACGTGCGCCTCACGTTTAGTTTAATCGATAGCTAACACAATAACGCACAAGTTATTAGACTTATAAACCTGGCAACCCCCCGATGAACCTGTCTCTGTATGGGATCAATAATGTACTAGCAGTGCGCACAATGGTCACAGAATAACTAGAACAAAAGCTAATGCAAACAACTTTACGAGGGCACCAACCTGGTAAAAGTGAAATTTAGCTGATGTTCGGTTTGACTTCTGCGACATGTTGGCATCCATGGCGTATGTTATCGTCGTTCCTGGCGTGGTGCCAAAAAACAGCATATCCGGTGTTGGCGTCATATCCTCTTCCTCCCAGTTTTCCGCGTCCTCATACTCTCCGTCAGCGTAACTGTTGGGGAACTCCATGGTTGAGTTCAGCTCTTCTCAGATCAGCAGTTACGTGTTGCTCCCGGTAAACTCAGATGACACTCTGACGAGTTGTGGCGGGAATTCACTGGTGGCGGGAAAACGCAGACGTCAAGGACCCGCGGTGAAATATCGTCATGCTTTAATCTATATATGTCTCTGCTGGGTTAACTGGAGAATGGTGTCCCGCTAGAGGTGGTTAACGACCCCTACCCAGCGGTATAGTTCAGCATTCAGTCCGCGTATTAGTGGGCAGCCCGAGTAATGCCCGAGTAGCGCCCGAGTAACGCCCGTGTCCGAGTGGCGAGCCTGATCTATCAACGCTCGGGGATTCGCGCGCCGGCAGCTCACAGTCGCAGCACGTGACCGACGCTCCGGCGAGAGGATGGCGCGTGCCGAATTATCCCGTTTAATCTCTCTACTAATCCGAGCAGCGCAGACGAAACCAACAGCCGGATCTAGTCAGTAACAGTTTTATAGTCGTGTAAAAACAAAGGTGGACTGGCAGCTTGTTTCTCAATGAAATACGCGAGTATCAATTCACATTTAATGTCCAAAGTGAAGCAAACAAATTTATCAAACACGACTAAATTTCCTGCGAGAGAAAATCATTGACTTTTACGGGGAAATGCTCCCGTAAAACAACTTATCAGTCCTGTTGTTTGAAAGCTGGTTTCAATTTAGCGAACTCCCGTCTCTTTAGGGCGGTTGTTTATAGAGCGGCGTCTCCCAGCATCACAACGAGACTAATTCTCCTGCGTCATGTCCTTTTCTGATCAGGATATAAAAGTCAAACAAACCGCAAAACTTCTACGTCCTTTTGCTTAATGCACGAGACCTGATTTCTCAATATCCAACACAATTCAATATCGATTTCTGCTGAAATTGAGCGGCTTTGATTAAACTTTAACGAAAGGGCGTTTTTCGTCTAGTCCGGAATCCTTTCAGCCTGAACGTTCATGTAAAGAACGCCGTCTGTGAGCTGCACAGAATTGGGAGGACAAGTCACACTGACTAGAAGTTAATGACCGCCGCTACCGGCCGGGTACACTGAGATGTGGAGAGGAGGAGGAGGCGCGGACTGCCAGATATAGAGGAGAAGGCGCCGGTTGTCAGGGTGATGCGCCAGTCTCCGCTTCTCCTCCCCGCCGCCGCCGCTCTCACCGCCCGCCCCTCAGACTCCCCAGCCTCCTCAGCTACTGATGGAGAAGCCGGCGTACGCAGCCTCTCAAATATCCGTAGGCGGAGATGATTTCTCCAGATTTGTTAAACTCGATATTACCGCTCAAATGTCATTTATCTCAGCAACCAGCTCTCCCTGGAAATGCAAACAAAGTTACTTAAACATGGTCATATTTGGTAGAGGGAATCTCCCATCTTAGAACCGCTTACTTCAATCAGACAGATATAGAGTATGTGAGTTCCTGTTTGTTCTCCTACATGTCCTAAAACTCAGCAACAGCAAGCCATGCTCACTGCAGGCGCCTTGTCCCAGTAGAACGCGACTGTTTATTTAACGATGTAAATTCCCGCCAACAATGACCGAGCGCTTGAGGCAGGTCATTAGGAGACGCACACTGGATAAGTTGGCATAAACATGGGATGCATTTCTCGGTTAATCGCATGAAGTTAGACCACTTCCGGTGACATTGTGACCACAGTGCACGGAGCTTTTCCGCCCCCGAAGTGGATTGCTAGAAGCCCAAGGCGAGGCTTAACTTAATCCTATTTAATCCCAGGCATTACAATATCTGCGAGAAAAACAGGACAGGAGCGCACTCGGCTCGTCTTGCAATAAATATTGCCACTTATTAAGACATTTTACCGCTTATGATTTGCAACACTATCCATCCTGTCATTCAGTACCCTAGATAATGACTTGCACTCACGATGTTATTATTTTGTCGGTGAGCTGATAGCTGATGACTGGCTCACAATTTCTTACCACATCGATATCGGAGAATGATGAAAATCGCATCGACAAATAGGTTTAATGTTTATTCCACCATTTGTAATAAAAAGTACCTAATTTGGAAACATTTGCTTCCATTTTTGGACAAAGAATACATTGATGATATATTTATATTTATCCAGGTGAGATGTAGAGGTGATGTGGATCAGCCGGGTCTCCAGCGAGACCTCAGTAACCACCTGACCCCTGTCAACATCGTGCGACACTACTTCTGCATGTCACGAAAACGGGACATTTATTTCTGGAATCAGTAATTTCCTAATGGGTGCAAATTCAATTTCAATTATCTCGCAAAGCTGGCGTTAAACCTCCAAGGTCGTGATGTTTTCTTCAGGTTTCACGACAGAGGTAAGGTCAACAAGGTTAAGATCATTACTCGAAATGTCATATAATCAGGTCACCATGGCCTCAAATTACATGTCATCTAAGGGTTGATTTCATAGTTAAAATGTGGATTTTGATGTTC
>JAXGGS010137420.1:0-18592 GCA_035585475.1 Armandia brevis
CGAAGCACGTTATCTATTCCGATTCAGATTCCGTGCATGACTGATACCACTAACAGATATTTCTGGACCTCAATGATAAAATTATGTCTGAACCACCGTTAATGACTGCGATAATATCAACCAGGGGTGTAACATGTTGCCTGCAACAGGGGACACTTGGCTAAGAGCAATAAATTAAATTAAGTAATGGCTAAAGCTAATGAATAACCACTAACATGTACACGAATATGCGAAAGCGTGAATGTGTGATATATCATAGTAACATACCTCGTCAAGTTTCTATGGTGTTACCCAAGTGTACACATTATCATCGACTGAACCAAACAATGAAAAAATAAATACCTCATCGTAGCCAGAGCCGACCCGTCCCTCATCAAATATTGCGGTGGATCGATCAAAGTTTATTTCAGGTTGATCTAAAGCACGGAAACATAATTGAGGACGACGTTCGTTGCTCCTCGTCATCTTTAAAAACCAGCATAAGAATGGGCCCAAATGACGTTGAAGAGCTTTGAAGAATCTTTTTTTTAAAATAACAAATCTTCTGTATGCTCCTCCCAATTCCAATTCCAATTTAAAATATGTTTATTCACCTTATCATATTACGGATAAATGACATCGGTTACAGAATAAACATGGAATGTAAAATAATGAAATAATGTTTGTAATACTGAGAATAAATACATGTTAATTATTTAGTGTAATTGGATAACTTGTGATAATACAATTTGGTAATACTTATTTATGTTTAATACGAGTCATAACTAGAGCTATGTATCGTATGGCTTTAGGCTCAACGCATTCCATAAGTGACTTAAACTGTGAATATGTATTAACCAAAATATCTGTTGTGACCTGCAAGTCAACAAATTTGTCACACTTGAAAGCGTGATATTTGTCACCCACAACATCCCTTTTGCAAAAGCGACATGTGCGAAGATTGGGTGGTAGTCCTGTACGACAACCTTTTTCGATATCCAGATTATGGTCAGAACAACGGAATTTAAGGACTCGGCTCCTAGAATGAGCTTGTCCGTCTAGGAGATATCTTTCCATACCAAATTGTGACTTAAACATACGATATGTTCTAAGTTTAGGGTATTTGTCTGGGGTCCACAACTCTTGGGACCACCAGTTGCTATATTGAGTTTTGAGTTTTGTACGAACAATCTTTGCTGTCTGTTTGTTAATAACATTCATGTCTACCTCGACATCTTTCAGGATTTGGTGTGTGTTATTCCACCATGAGTATTTATATTTGTCAGCGAGCGCCATTTGCACTCTTACAGCTCTTTGTACCAACATTGGTGCATCGGCACCCAGAATATGGTTAACGTAGCTACACAATCGGCATACAGCTGATATAAAACTAGGATACATGCCAGTGTCACCTCTTACAGCCAAGGTTGGCGTGACGTCATGAATACCATATGTACTATATACGAGTTTACGCCACACATCTTCCGCAGGAAGTTGTGTGCTGGTTTCTGCAAATGTTTTGATGATACCTACATTATTGACCTTGCGAGGGTGACAATAAGGGAGCCATTGTTCACTGGCATATAGGAGGGCAGGAGAAAGTATTTGTTCATACATAGCATTTAATACCTTTGTTGATACCTGTGCATCCAGCATTGCAGATACTGAATAAGCCGCTCGAGTGGCCTTAACGTTAAGAAATTTACTTTGATCTTCTCTTATCATACCCATGCATACTCCCAGGTATGCTGGTTCTTTGTTTAATACAAGTACCGTGTCACCAAATACAATATCTTTTGCGTTTGTACTGTTACCACTCAGGACAGAGTAGCATGATTTATGAATATTTATGTGTAGCCTATTGTGAGTACAATATTCTATGGTACATGTAGCAGATCTTTTAAGACCTTCAATGTCTGTGGCTAGGTTGCAGAGGTCGTCCGAAAACTAGACCGAGGGGATTTCAATAAATTCCAATTTAGGTGGGTTACAATCTTTGGTGAAACTAGACATGATGTCGTGTATAAATATGTTGAACAGTAGAGGGGACAATAAATCACCTTGTCGTAGTCCTACATTTGTATTAAACTTCACTCCCATGGTATTGAGGAGTTTTACACAGTAGGATGCACCATCATACATATTATGAATAATACTACAAAATCTCGCACCCAGGCCAATGTCAGCCAATTTTTGGTATAATAATGGTCTACACACACTATCATAAGCCTTGCGAAGGTCAAGAAATGCGGCGTATAGAGGGTCCCCCGTCGATTTAGCAAAATCAATCAAGGTGTTCAAAACAAAAATATGATCAGTGCCCTGTTTACCTTTAGTAAAGGCACCTTGAAATGGATGGGCTACATTGGTTGAGATCATGAACTCCATGAGTCGGTTGTTTAATACTGATGTAAACATTTTACCAAAAGAGCTTGTTATAGATAACGGTCTAAAGTTAGCAGGGTCACACTTAGGGCCTTTCTTGTGTAACACAGTTATGTAGGCTTCCTTCCACATTTGGGGAAAAGTCCCAGAAGTATTAATATGATTAAACAATGCAGTTGTAAATGAACAGTATGTATTACCAAAGACTCGTAACATCTCATTAGAAACGTTTTCTAGGCCGCAAGCCTTATTCCGTTTCATTTTGAGTAATACCTTTAATACCTCAGCGCTGGTGATCTGAGCATCGACCATAGCACCTTCACCAGAAATACATGTACTATTGTTTTTGAAATACTCCTCAAAAGTAAATCTTAAGCGATCGTCATTTAGCGCATCACTGGTTAAAGATGCGTCGTTATACAACTTATGATAAAAACTGGTGAAACCGTCCAGATTTATATGTGAGCTCGACTCTGAGCCTTGAGCATTACACTTCAGTTCGCGAAACAAAGCCCAGTACTCTTTGGATCTTTTGCCATCTACGTTGAATAGCTTACTGTTAAGATGTTGTTTAAACCTGCGTTCTTTGTACTTAAGTAAGCATCTGTAGGACGCTGTATAACACCGAATTTGTTGCATAACATGCATAGATGGTGACTTGGATTTCTCCTTGTGTAAATCAACAATTTTTTGTTTCAACCCTCCCAGGGATTGGTCATACCATTTACGAGATTCTTTTTGCGCCTTCTTTGGTGGACGCCTCCGTTTAAACTTGGCTACTTGTTTAGCTGCTGATACTAATATTTCAGTAATTTCCTCAATTACTTGATCTACACTACATAAGTTTTTGTCTATTTTGGCTTTAACAATATCTAATTTAAGTTTAACATTATCACTTTGTAAATACGCTTTGTAAGCTACATCTGTTTCTGGTGACCATTGGAAACTAAGAATAGGTGACGGAGTACCCTGTACATTGTTTTCGGCAATATTATTATGTTTAACATCAAGCTCTGTAACAATGAGAGCGTGGTCTGAGAGAGGTGAGAAGTGTTTACGGACCTCAAACTTATTAACTCTGGTTAACATTCCCCCACCGACCAGAGTGTAATCGATAACACTTTGGGTAGTATTATATTCATACGTGAATTGGCCAAATTTATCCCCGTTAACTCTACCATTTAGGATGACCAAGTCACTCTCTTGACAGAATGACAGCAATTTGCGGCCAAACTTATCAACTTTACGTTTGTCCATATTCCTACGAGGTTGTACATCTAGATCAGTTTGGAAATCTTTTAACGATGGGATAAAACAATTTTGTATGAACGGGGATATATCGGTATCAGTATTAGTGTGGGAGTTGAAGTCACCGATCAACATAACTCTTGACTTAAGAGGTACCCTGTTAAATACATTTTGTACACATTGGAAAGGATCTATTTTGTTAGTCTTAAGGTATGAACTTTTTTCGGGAGGTACATATACAAAACCAACATACAAATCTTTTGGTAAGTGGAAAAATACATGATCTAATTTTATGATAAGACAAGTTGAGTTTGTTATATTGTATTTGATGAGTACCGCAATGCCGCCAGAATGACCCATTGCACCCCTTGATTTTTTACGAACTACGGCATAATGGAAATATCCGGGAGCTTGAACATCATGTTCATTACTTGCATGTGTTTCAGTAATGCCAATTATGTCTAGATCTTTGGTTATACGTATAAAATCTTGATGTTGAACTTTACTATTGTATTGTGAATTACAATTTTTATTGATATTTATAACACCAATTCGTAAATTATGTAATCTGCTGGCATATCTAACTCGTGGCATCTTGTAGCGGTATCGGGTATAATAATAGGAGAGGAAGGAAAGCTGGGTCGGAGGGCAAGTGCGAGAGGATTATCAATACATCACAACTTACATACACATAAACATCACATTCATTCATCATTCATGGCATATATCCACAATCAACTTTCATTCATACATAACCCAGTTCACATGGTATTTGCACGATATACTACTAGCACACATTCATTCTAAAAAAATTAAAATTCATTCATGCTGATACAAATTATAATTAGACGTATGTGTGGATGTTATCCACGTGGGGGAAAATTTTGCTGGAAATTAGCTAAATTTTGTAGTGCGCTCATCGACGCGAGGAACTGTTGCATAGCTTGAGGGTCAAATTGTTGGGGATTAGGGTTTGGGTTAACGTTTTGTTGGGCATTAGGATTAACGTTTTGTTGAACAATGGGATTAACATTTTGTTGAACAGTGGGGTTTATCGGGACTGGCGGTGTCGTAGGGACATTAGGGTAGGGTGGAGGTGATACAGCTGGTGGGACACCACGAGTAGTACCCGGTAAACCTGCATTAAACATAGCCATATTCATCGGGTTCTGGCCAAAAGCCATTAACGCCATGGGATTGAACCCGCTAAAACCTTGTGCATAACTCGCCTGTGCTGTGTTGCTCTGACGCAATTGTTCGGTTTCAGTTGCTAACACATCGTTGGAGGACATTGCAGGTGGTGTTGGTGAAGTTACAGAAGACCCTGTAGAGCTTATTACCGTCGACGCCAGTGACGTATGTGTCGATGTTGGCGAAAGTAGACTGGGACTAGCCACAGTTGGGTATGTGACACGAGTGTCGCATACCGGTGAGGGCGATGTCACGAGTGTTGGTAAGGCACTCGGTACAGGCGATGACGTCATCCTCGGTAAAACTTGATTCTTCATCTGTGTTCTTTTGTTTGCATCTTCACCCCCTGAGTCTAGGATACTCGTCACTTCAGTAAGCGCCTCGCTGAACTTCATCTGTTGGGGGTCTTTAGTTGCCGGTTGTGTCGTCGATGGTAGTCGGCCCTTTCCAGGAACCGGGATCCGGATAGATGACCTTCGTTTAAAGGTCACCCGTCGCAGCTTAGGGAACGCACCAGCGACGTTTCTGGTCTTGTCGACCTGACTTTTGGTCGAGACCAGACGTGTCACGTAGTCGTGTACATGGGGCAGGTGAATTTGTATGGCAGCTTTGATGTTCTGCGCATACTCATTGCGTCCTGCACTAGACAAATGTGGATTGTTACCGCCAGCAACAAACTCCGGTTTAATGCGATCATTCTCTTCACAGATCATGTCCACATTGTCGACCAGTATGCACTGCTTGTGTGGAACAATGTTCGCAAACACCATATCACGGAACGCTGTGATCCCGGATATTTGATTGGACACCGACGATCTGCCTGCTGGCATGACCAAAAACATCCTGCCATCCGGGTCCAAGCATGCCATAGCCACGCGTAGCATGCGGTTAAACTGCCAAACTTCTGCAATGATCTTCTCATTTGCATCTTCGTCTTCATACGTGTATAAATTATGTAGATTCGCTACATCGTTTGTGCCCGTGGACACAATCAAGATATCAAGGCCCGGTTTATCCACTCGGCGACTTCTCCACTGCCCTATCTGGTTATACATTTGGCCTAGTTCCCAAGTTATGGCAGGCATGTGTGGTTGATACACCATCTTGTTTTCGCCACCAGGGACGATCACGTTGCATGGTATGGGCTTAACAAGAGAATCGCCTAACATTAAGACCCATGGTTTCTCCGCCGTCTTAATCTTCAGCGTGTGAAAGTTATCAGGGGGAGACCATAATCTGCCACGTGGGTCAGCAAACACCGCTGGTTCCAATGAATTAACGTCTGCGGCCTGGACATCCTGTGATGACGTCGTCGGCGACACTGAAGGAGCATTTGATAATACGCTTGTGGTTGTTGCGGGACTGATAGCAGGTACCGGGCCCTGTACATTAGCGCCGCCTGGCGGATCTGGGCTGGCCAACTTACGTACGCGTTTCGGTGTTACCACGATAAAACCATCATTATCAGAAGCGTCATTTTGCACAGGAGGGGGCGCCATTGGTATGGCACCTGTCGCAATGTTTGCCGCCGGTGCCTGTGCTTGATTAACATTAACTTGTGGTGAACATGTAGGAGCTTGTATTTGGTTAACGTTCGCTTGTGGCTGACTCGCAGCTGCAACAGCCTGTGCGTTTACACTTGGTTGCGGTGCACTGGAATTTGTGGATGCTTGGGTTTCTTCACTTGCGGCGTTAGGACCTGTCGCATGAGGCAACGTCAGCGCTGACACATTCAGACTGTCATTCTTGGGAACATTCTCTGCCGCATCTTGTGGCGCGTTCAGCACAGGTAAACCTTCGATTAATGGTTTTTCGGTCACCAAAGTTACCGATGATTTAACAGTTTTCATAAACTCGGTAACCATCTCATTATGATCATCACATGGTTTGGTTTCTGTGGAACCCCACGCTCCCATAACCAATTTACCCTAATGTGACCCTGGATCACTAAAGTCAATGTAGGCGTTCATGTCATCAACCATCTGAGGAGGCGAGGTGACCACAGACTCCGGCGAAGTAGTATTGTTCGACCGGGTGGCCGGTGGTGCCATCTCTTGGGGTAAACCAGATTTAACTGCTTCTTCGAAGGTTTGGATAACACAACGTTGTTCGCTCACAACCTCGTTAAGGTTTTTAACGTTTTGCTTCAGGGACTCAGCCAGCGCTTCTACTTTCGATTTCTCGTGTCGTAATTTACCCGTCAGCTTCGCCATTTGTTCACACTCCGATGTAGCATTAGCCACCGATTCAGATAGATCCATGAGCTGACCCGCTTGTTTAGACGCCAGTTTCTGCTCCGACACGAGATCGCTCCGGAGTTTCTCAATCTCAGCGTTCATTTGAGACAGTTCAGATCTAGGTATATTTGAAGCTTCGTGTGATTTGAGATCACAGATTTCTTTCTTAAGATTAACTATCTCAAGGTCGACCTCGGCTTTGAAACACGCAGCATTATCCAGCTGGTCGTATACAGAATCACATTTCTGTTGGAGCTCCGTCCTCTCCTGTAACAGGTTAACGTTGACCTCTGATATGGATTTGACCTGGGACTGGCACTTGGTCAACTCCAGTGTTAAACATTTCACCGTATTAGTGTAACTAATTGGTTGTTTGGAAAGCTCGTCCAGCGCACATTGGCGTGATGAACTGGTGTCAACTGACACACCATTTTGGAGAAGCCGAGCCTGAAGATCCTGGATCTGGGCTCGCAGCTGTTCGGATTCGAGCGCGTGCCCCCTCTTCATGTCCTCAGATTCTCTCTTCTTTTCAGCAATGATTCTAGCAGCTTCCGAATGCATGTAATCAAGATTACGTTTCTGTTGACGTGCTTCGGCATTTGCAGACGCGACTGACAATTGTGAGTTATCATCATCGCTCATGCGCAAATCCTTTTGGAACTCGATATTAATACGACGTAAATCCCGCACCTGTGATTTAGTCGTTGCCAACTCAGACTTCAACTTGTCGAAATCTGTGCATTTTTCGGACAGCTCTTCCTCCAATTTGTGCACCGTATTCTGGAGGGCAGTGATTTCACTCACGTTAAGACATGCTTTCTGCTGTAACTGATCAACCTGGGTCTGGAGACGAATAATGCGTTGTCTATCTTCAATAGTCCTTACTGGTAATCTTGGGGGTGGGGGGGCTCAGAAGGTGCCGCTCCTCCAACCGGGCGACCACCGGCACGTAAGTTCGGGTTATTGTCAAACTCCAGGGCTGTCATATGATGATTCATTTTATGGAGGACCTGTGCTTTAGGTGAAACTTGCGACATGATCTCCTCAGACTGACGTTGGAGATTTTGTATGAGAATCTTGAGATGGGTGACGTCATCACGGAGGCGCTGATTTTCTGCGTTAACAGTCATTTCCAAGAAGGCAGCATTAGACTCACTCCAAATTCTATTTGCAATTATCACCTCCTTAATTGAATCGACATGGTCCGCAGTATTCTCATCGTACTGGTCCATGTTTCCGCTAACAATTTTGTCGAAATATATGGTAATACACTTGAGAAGACATTTAAGCTTTTCAGGAAATTCCTGCACAATTTTTGGATGAACGTTGCGAATAAGACCCTCCATAAAGAAGATGACCTCATCAGCTGACAGGTCCTTCGCGTCTGTTAGACATAAGTTTCTCATGTTATCAGACATCGCATGGTATTGTGCCCGGGGGAAATCCTCACTGTCAATCTGAAGACTCCGTGTGGGGGACGTGTCCATACGCTGCCCATCCTGTGAAAATTCAGAGGCATTAGACGAAGACGATGGTGATACAACTTTCCTGTCACGCCCCAGGGTAGATTCAAAGCCAGCAGCACGGCTTAAATCAGGCAGGCTCACATAGTTCATCCACGTGCAGTTCGAACATTGACGGTGTATGGTCAATGTGCTTACCCAGATTACAAGTACAAGCATATCTCTTTATGGCAGCGGTCGCCATTTTGTTTCAGTTGTTCTAGCCTCTATATGGACACATTTCTGATAATGAAATATATGGAGTTTACACAAAAACAAAACAATAGACAAAACATGTAAGACAAAATGCCTCGGACAATAGGCATTTTGTTCCTTTTGATATGTTGCGTAATTGACTGGATTTATTTACACGTTACCATTGACGTACATCCAGGCTTGTGTAGGTACGTCTGCTAGCAGTCAAAATTGAGCACAATTGTATTCCTCAAAACATCACCCCAGCGTGATTGAACGACTTTCTGCTAACCCAGGATTTCTTACCCCCATGACCAATAACGCATGAATGTCTATATCCACCTGCCTGATGATGCACTAAAATTTTGGAACTGATATACATGTGTTATTCCAACAATGGCACGTCACTAATGAAGTCACCTCACACAATCCACCAAAATAAAATAATTCGGGCACGTCTCGTGGTCATGTCTAGCACAACTCGCATTTCTGCCTCCAATTATAATGCAGATCACTAGTGAATTCTCAATATTTTCGAGTCCATATTTCCCATCTGAAACCAATGTTCTAATTGAAAGATACTGACAATGTATCCACATTAATCATCACTGATTTTTTTACCATACTTGGTGCCTGGCCAAAGAGATTGATTATGCATACACAAAAATTGGGAATAGACTTCGCAAGACGATCGCAAATTGACCAGAGTAGTACCACAGGAACCTCAATAAATTCATTTTCTAGCGTGAAAGTTGTCAACTAAAACCCAGACCTAGTATGCCGCTAATGCAATTTAAACGTGACCTACACGGAATTCGTTAATTTCACATTGAATGTCATTATTATAGAAAACTAGATGATCTTAAGGAGGATATGGTCATACGGGAATCTCTACACAAGAATAAGGAAGAGTTAAATGCCAAACTGGACGAGATAAAGAATGATTCTAACGCCAAACCAGACGAGATTGAATGAAAATTTGAATTGCTAATAACAACATGTATCCCTCGAAACCCGATGCATTAGATTAGCTGTTTATTACATTGCTGATATTCAATGTAACGCTATATCCAATATGCTGAATATACCAGTGAATATACATTTGATGTGCGGAAAATATGCATGCATCGAACTATTCACAAAGTATTTCGAAAACCTCGAATTGTCTGTAGCTTAGATTGTATATAATTGCACATGTCTTTGACAGTTTTCCTTTATTTGAACATCAAGCCTTATATATGCATGGTTTATTTCTCTTAGATTACATCACATGTATATTCATGTAGTCACAATTACGATTTACTTGATATGCTAATTTGATTACCACAATAATCTATACCCATGTGGAGGTGATGATGTGACAACTGTTTGATGTATTGATCATTAATGAATCATGTCGAGAGTAAGTTGATTATTAGTCCATTGTGTGCCTATATAGTAATTGATGCCTTGATTCGATTGTCACTGCAGTATATAGGACCATCATATTGATTCCCAGTTGACTTCTGCGACATGAACATACCCTGATAAACAACACACAGCTATTTACTGTCTAAATTGCTATCACATTTATCGCAAGTGTTCTCGATAATGTACAATACTACTTTCAATAAATAAAAAAATATTCAACCATATCAAAATGATTCTCTTAAATTTTGTATCGCTGGTTAAATATATAAACTATAAAATAAAGTAAAATAAACTAGTCATCAATGCAAATGGTAGTCATGACAGATCAATAACAGCCTCCAAACGGATTGTCAATACTAACAGATTCATAAGCATAATGCATCATTCAACAGACAACCAAAAAGGCGTGAATATATAGTTGGGATGGCGGAAAAGAATTGTTTATGATGATTGCTGGATCGCTCATCCGAAGGAGACGGATTTAGGTCTATCTGTCAGCCGACATTTTAAAAAATTACGGTAAAAAAAAAAAGTACGGTACTGTACACTACCTTATACATTCATCAGTCAAATAGAAATTTAGTTTTGCTTCAGACCTAGATTTTATAAAAGTTTTACTAATCTGACCGTGTTTTGCCTAACAGTAATATGTGTCATTCAAGACATTTTGTTAATTCACACACAATGATTCTCATGAATCCTTTTCCAGTATTTCTGTCGAAATGCATAGTGTCTATCCCCCATTTCATCTCTTCAATACAAAATGGATATTCTTATTTCTTGATATCATTAATTATTAACCCTCTTCCTAGTTTGTAATTACTTCCCTTAATCATGTATTATGGTGTGTTAAGACCTCCCAGTCTTCTGCACTTGATAACTTATGATAGAGCTATTCATCAGGACTGCAATTTTGTGGACTATTTAGAATGGTCTTGTTAACAGTATCGTGGTATTTTTATTGATTTAGTTGATCTTAAACAAAATATTTTTGTTTTATAGGTTTCCAGAAGAAGACGTAGCAGGTGATAAATTGTGCATGTCAAAAAGAGAATTTTTGTTCTAAATCTTGTCAGTTTACAAATTACTCAGATTTCATCTTAGGTTGTGATTTTACCCCTTAATCCTGGATTATGGGGTGTTTTGACGTTTTCTACACTTCATGTCGCATTAATGGGAATGCATCTCCTCATCGTAAAGGCATATTGAACCGCTCCCGAGAATTTATTGGATCGAGGTTGCTCTGTCACATACCCAAGGACTGATTACATTAAACCCTCAGGAACCGCTGGAGTAGAAAGTCATTACCCACATCTGAGGGAGACAAATAATGAAGATGCATATTTCTAAAGTTCCAGACTATGCATGTAGTGGTGTGCCTCATGCTGATTCTTATGTCATGAATACGTAAATTGTAATCCACCAACTTGTACAATTATGAAATTGTTCGATCTTCCTTGATGGAGACAGTTTTCGATTCATTTCATATATGTTTCTTTGGGAGGACATGTTGGTATTGCTCATTGAAGTTGCTTTGATCTTTATTGATTTGGTTGTTGTGTTTGTTAACGAATTATTTGTTAAGATTAGTTTATTGATGGAAAGCTGAAAGTAGTAGGTTATGTCGCTTGTTCGGTACTACGTCCCAAACACTCCGGGACCAGCTAGTTTATACAAAGTAGTATCAAGCAACTGTCCCCATGCTCTTTGTTTAATGCAATAACGTTCCGTCGACGGGATAATGTTTTTTGTTCCTTGACATGAAAGATCACAGTGATTAATAGTAATTATAAGTGGTTTATTTGCATAAATTGAGTTCGCAAGCCTGTTCACTATTGCCTAACTCACGCTGTGGTTAGATTAATTGTTAGCACTCCATGTTTAAGTCCATTCTAAATATAGCGAAACAATGAAAAACTATCGTGTCTTAATTGACCTGGGGCCTGACCCAGCAGAGTGTACTTACTGAGAACTGTGCATAGTGAGCTAAGATCCGAACATAGTGAGCTGATCACACATAGTGGCTACGATCTAATGAACACCAACCAAGCTTGACCACTATGGGCACTGATAGAGCACATTGACTGACCATGATTACGCAGTAATACCACTTTGGTGAAACTGAAATTCACGCTCCAGTGGATACTTAGCATCACTAAGTGAGTTCTTATTTTCACTATGTTCGGATCTTAGCTCACTATATGAGAAAGTCGCGCTAACAACACTTTGCTGGGCGCTTCGATCGTATCAAATAAAGAACATCACAAAGAAATAATAAACTTCAACCCGGTCCGTGGAATACTATTGGTCACTAGGAAAGCCCTAAAATTTTACTTGCATTAGAATTCCAAAAGGGAATAGAAATTGCAATTCTATATGTCATGATACACAACCGTTTGATACAATACAGCAAAATGTTCAAAACGCATTTTATTCACAAAAACGTAGAACAAACACGAATATTCATCGTATTTTAAGTTGAACATTGTACTGCTCGCAAGATAGTGGAATTCACTTTTTAATTAGGTATAATTATCTCTAGAAAATCTCTTCAACAGGTTACAAAAAGGGGCAAAGTAATTTCTGGATATTTGACGATTAACTCATAAACGGCTGATCAACGAAAATATATTCACATGTCCATTGTGATATTGTCGATGAATATATTTACTTTATTGTGGGCTCAATGTTAACCTCTAGCGAAGGATTAGCTATACCATTGTGCTCAGATTTTACTGCGTCATTCTCGTGTACTACTGCCTCATGCTCTTTTACAATATATGGGTCAGTTCTCCTCATTTGAACTAATGACATTATAAGAGCCACCCCCAACATAACCAGCAAAATAATGCTAATAGCAAAACTGGATATAGCCAAACCCTTCCACAAATCTGTGTCATCACCAACCACATCAGCAGGTGGTGTTGGAACGGTGGTGGTTGTAGTTGTTGAAGTTGCTGAAGTGGATGTGGTGGTTGTGGTTGCAGGAGTTGTTGATGTGGTTGGGTTTGATGTAGTGGAAGGTGATGTAGGTGTTGCGGTTGTCGGTACCTCAGTCTGTCTGGGGCACTCTGTTTCATCTACATTTATAGAGAAAAAGATCAACTAAGATCAACAAAATCACATGTTTTCAATTTCATATGACGACACAATATGATTCACACCAGATCAAACTGGTTAATTGAAAAATATATAATATAAGAAACAGCTCACTTTCGTATGAGAGACACAGAGTGTCATATTTGTAACCAAGGTCATCGCCATATTTGAAGTAATCAATGATTTGCTCCTGTGGATAAAGTGGCACCATCGGTTCTTCTGCATTTTGGCCCATCGGGTAGCTACTGTATGGGTACTGTAAGACAAATTCATAACAAAAACGGTGATAATAATTTGCCTTGGCCTTTCATTGACATTTCAAATGTAAAGTCACATTTCTAGTCAAGCCATTAGCGCATATAATGAATATTTAGAATAAGGCGTAAGTTGCTTCGTCGTAGCTATCTACTTGCGTACTAGACTGATTCGTCGATTGCGCTAGGAGCTCATTGGCTACGTAAGAACAGCTTTAAACTCAGCTACGATAGCACTAAAGCTCCGGTCTAGGCATAATGGAGTAATGTCGCAATTTCTATCAACATTGGACTCGTTAGGCTGTACTTGTTCAGCTGCAGTTATTTCAATCTAACGTTACCTGGTTTTTATCGACGCCAAACCTCTTGAACCAAACCTCCAGAAGTTTGTCCACCATCGTGTGATGAAGTATAAACATTGGATCGTTCGGTGATATCATTACACTACCCATGGTCCCGGATTGAATGATGTGCACCTGCATGCAAATAAAAACATTCACTTCAAGCATGCCCTCATGTTACATTTTATTACTTTTTGGACTTTAATTTAAGCCTCTCTGAATGAGAGATGATATCTTGGAAACTGATATATAGGTATTTATTCAATATTACATATAATATTCAAGTCCTAACGTGTATACTAAATATGTGCAGAATTGTAAAAATTGCTTTCCGAAAAAAAAATCGTATATTAGTAAGATTGAAAAAATTAACAAAAAAAAACACTCACAATTCCATGAACGTTTTCCAGTGCCCCAGTGAAGTCCCGAGGTATGATGATGAAATCATCGGGAAATATCGGGTTGGGTATCCCACTTAAAGGATCATACAGGTTGAACTGTCTCCTCTCTAGCGTCACCCTCACCCGGTCTGCTGATGGATAAGTCACGTTTCTGCGAAGCACCGGGAAGTTCCGCTGTATCTTACCTGAATACAAATTAATAAATTGCTATGTTATAGTTGCTATGTTAAAGTAGAAGTGAGGAGTAGTCCCATTTTGAAAACACATTTGCTTATGAGTCGCATTTTGTTTACAGTGGAGATGTTATTAATTAACGCGCGACTTATAGCGTCACCTCCCTATGCAAATAAACTTATCCCAATATATTTATAACGGTGATTAATCTGACCATTTATAAGTTCATACATTGTAACCCTTATAACTGTGACAAATGTTGGATTCTGATATATGCTCTGCATAAGTAAGTGATGACTCTGGTCAACGGTGAACGCAATATACGAATGGCCAGGAGTATACATAGAAAGGCATATATAATTACAAATGGATATCTATTTAAATTTACTATTTATTCAGCTAAATCTGAGAAAATTTAAGAATGTTGCAATTGAGTGTTCATATAATTTATTCGCGAATTTGTATGACTTAAAAATGTCAACTTACCTGATGAGATAGTTGGATCACACAACCCGCATATTCCTGCGGTGTTGTTTTCAACCCTCGGACACCTAGTATCCCAGGAGTAGAATGGGGACTCGGTCTCCAACCATCCATTCGGGTCAGTATCATTATTAGCTCCCACAAGGTCATTCGTACAAACAGTACAGTTCTCAGCGTCTATCCAATCCCAGTAGGGCAGCATGAAGTGGTGGTCCTCAGATACACTCCTCAATCTCTTCTCTATCCACAGCATGTACAGGCGGTGCCAGATCCCGAAATGTGGTCCCTGATGAGCAAAGTTGTAAGATGGTCGGTTTGAACATGCTCCGAGGGGCTGGTGCGAGGTCCTGTAGTGAAACCAAATATACATGTCATAAATTGACAGCTCCTCCATGCGGATTTCATCAGTACTAAAGTTGGCAGGGGGCAGAACAGCGCCGAGACCGCTTGGTATTTCCTTGGCTCTTTGCAAAGTGTCCCTGAAGATCCTTTTCTCTCGCCAGTTGTAATCCATGATGTTACGTCGGGCACGTGGCACGTCCTTGACGTCACAGCGACTTCCGGACCAGCCCCACATGCATTCTGAACAGTCTGGACCATAGAAGTTACCGTAACAACGGCAGCCTTTCTGAACATAAGCATGTGGCCAGTCGAATCGGTCATCCTGAAGATCTTCCACTAAACGTGGGTAGTAGTTGACATTTGTCTGAGGAAGACCTTCACAAATACCACGATCTGGGTAACCACAGGCGTTGATATGTCCTGCTCAAATAGACAAAATAAAACTATCGTTCAGATTAGAAGGTGATCATAATGATTTGCCCATGTATGGATTAATATATTGTTACTTTCCCACAAGTTATGCACAACTGGAAAGAGCTACATAAATTAAACATTTTCAAAGAGGGGACTCACCGTTTGGATTTGGGCAGCACACACCTATTCTTTCTGTTATATTGGATTTGCAAACCATCGGAAATTGTGCATGAACTACCTGGAAAGCAACTAACAGCATGGTGCCTACCAACACCGCATCATGATTCCTATTAGCACCCATCTTTACGTATGGTGGTATCTGAGTGAGCAGACGAAAACTATATCAATTTAAAGCTTCTTGGCAATGAATGACAATTAAACAAGTCCGATTTGATATAAATCAATGCATATGATAGGTTTTCTAATGCTGTACATTCGTAATATTGTCGTATGTAAATTGACATATTGAAATAAGACCAACCTTGGTTTACTAGATATGGTATTATCTGATGATTAATGTGACAGATATGTGCTTCCTCTGACTTGACGAATCCGTCTTCTAATTGTTTCTAGAGCAAAATAGCCAGCATTTATAATAAGTCAATTGTGGTGATTCAGCATTTCTCATAAGTGTTTGTTTGTAAAGGGTTTGCTCACACTCTAAACTCGGCCATTTAAAATTTAAATTAGGTACACATTGTTGTGATGTGCATCTTGTGATATATAGATTACAAATACAGTATGGTATAAAATGATAAGTATTGCTACAGTCCATGAGATAAATGTTAATTAGGAGAATGTGGGGGCCCAGGTGCAGTCAAATGTACTCAATTACTCATATTTAAGAGCTCGCACCTGACAGAGGTAAGGTGAGCGTCTTCATTGATATTAGTGAGAACTGCTTGACATGCCAATCTTAGATTGAACAGATCAATGACCTAAGGTGATTAACGGGTTCAGTGGTGTGTCATCCGAGCGAGTTGTGCTGTCGGAGCATGTATATGATCAGGCCGGGGCACAATGCCTGTTAAAGCTGGTTATATTTATATACTTGCAGTTAATGTTCTATCAGTAAGATTATCGTCAGCGTTATAATATTCGGAGAGTTGTATGCGTAGAATGAGGAGATTCTGCACACCAGTAAATCCCGGTCAACAGCAACTTCAAAATTAATATAATTTCTTTACAAATTGTCTAGCATAATGACATGTTTATTGAGTAATTGAGTTTCATCATACCAGCGCTACAGCAGTAGAATGATATATATGTATGTGTAATTATTATATTTGACTATATAAAAACTAAATAAAAGAATCGATTATATACTCAAAACGGGTAGATTCAAATATCATAGAGATATAGCAAACTTATTAAACTAAATCCTATAGGGTTTTTTAACCTAAGATAACGGTCACTTGTAAGATAAACCTAGCACAATAACAATCAATTTAAAAAATAGGGCAAGATGACCGTTACTCACTAATTATTCTGTTAATCCGACATAATGCCAAATAATCAATGATGGCTTTCACATCATGTACAAACTGTTTGATAAAAACCTCTTGATTTGTTGATTTATCTTGAAACGGTATGTTTTACTACTTTTCAACAGGATTGTTTTACAGGGTTTATGTCAGATAACACTTCACATTTTAATTATTTATGCAACATATGGATTCATGATGCAATTTGTCTAGACAGCCTGATATCTGAACTTTTCAGTGTCTATTTCACCAAAACTAAAGGGAAGGGTCTGTGCATGAGATTAATCCTGATAGCTATTATTTTTTAATTATGACTAGCGTGGATTTAAAAGGGCCTTGACCAACATTGGGCAATCATGCCCATTTGTTTTACAGCGAATGGTTTGACGAAGAAATAAGAATAAAATATTTAAGACAATTACCTGTGATTATATGGAAGATGACAGATCTAGGTGTGATTTTGACATTGTGGGCACCCACAGCCATGTGAGATTCCCACTTCACGGTGCACCAGACCTAAGTTAGATTACTGCCTCTCAGTGACATGTTGACTGCCTCTATACCAGGCCTAATTCAGATTACAGCGTCTAACTGACATGTTGACTTCCTGTACACCAGACCTAATTAAGATTACTGCCTCTAAGTGACATGTTGACTGCCTTTACACCAGACATAAGTTAGATTACAGCGTCTTAGTGACATGTTGACTGCCTTTACACCAGACATAAGTTAGATTACTGCCTCTTAGTGACATGTTGACTGCCTTTACACCAGACATACGTTAGATAACTGCCTCTAGGTGACATGTTGACTGCCTTTACACAAGACCTAATTCAGATTACTGCCTCAGTGACATGTTGCCTGCCTTTACACCAGACACACGTTAGATTACTGCCTCTTACTAACATGTTGACTGCCTTTACAACAGACAAACGTTAGATTACTGCCTCTTACTAACATGTTGACTGCCTTTACACTATTCTTAACTTATCTTGTGCACCTGGGAACGTGTCAGCACAGGTCACATTTCAGACCAGGCATTAATTGTAACATTTTGTGACACAGTGCGTTACAGTAGGTAACGCCGCTGGCGCTCGGATCAAAGGGTCCTGGGTTCTATCCCATGTTGATCCAGTCTCACATATATGTCCTATCCTGATATTGACTTATTGCGCCGCGCATAGCCAGGCCGACCTACGATCTATTTATAATGGGCCTGTGGCTATCGCAGCATCACACTGGGCAGTATGTAACCACTGCCCCATGTATCTGTGTGGTTATATGTGCCTCACTAGAACTTTCTGTGCCATTTCACAATACACAGTGTGAATCACTGTGTGGTTATACAAGAGTGCCTCCCCAGAACCTTCCATCTCATTTCACAATCCACAGTGTGAATCACTGTGGGGTTACAAATGTGTCTCCCTGGAACTTTCCACCCCATTTCACAATA
>JAXGGS010137531.1:8018-18589 GCA_035585475.1 Armandia brevis
ATACCTTACATAACTAAATCATGGGCACTTCGCGAAACGTTGATCATGTCTCACTTTACTTCCTTTTTAGTGTGTCTATAAATATCCAGTCGAATGTATACATATTTCTGATGACATGTTTTACATTAGCATTGAAGTGCATACAAAAGTTATACCAACGTACTTGTCCTAGTTACTTCACATTAGTTAGTTGTGTGAAATAAGGCGTCCTGCCACAAAGTGTACATTCTGTTCTTCTCACTAGGTTGTCGACCTAGCAGTACATGAAACGGACGATGAGCTACTGCTGAGGGCAGACTTGAAGAAATTCCAGGATGAATTATCGAATATTAGCATGATAGACGAATTCGCAAAGTATGCGAAGAAAGAGAGGCAAATTAACAAAGCCAAAGACAAATTGAAAGCTATCAGTAAGTTATCACGACGATGCACTTGTACAACGCCAATTTTTCTCGTATCCAAAAATGTTTGATTATATATGTAATTCAGTTTAGTATATTTGATTATGATTTGCATCTTTTTTGTATTATAACTTCTGATCAATGTTTAATATTACAGCAAAGTCCAAATCCGAAGTGTTCCTTAAATTCAAGCTGGGTTTTAACGTTGTGTTTAGTATTGGTCAGGTAAGTGCAGGCATCGTCGATTTATACATATATTCATGATTCTGTGATCCCCATTTGCAGATCAGTACAATAGTCCATCTTGTTTTGATTTCAGTGGTTGGTATTCATCACACTCATGTATTTCTTCCGTTACGAACCTTTGATTACATGGGATGCAGAGTGGTGGTGGCCTATGTCCGCCTTCGTCAGCTTCCCAACTGGAGTGACAGGTAACTGCATATGCTATTAAGATTCATCAATTTAATTAAGCTCCTCTTTTTTGAAAATGTATTGCTCACTCTATTTCATACATCTGTCTCCCTCTTTATATATAGGCGCTGTCGGTATCCCTTGCTGGATTGTAATATGTAAGGGTTTCATACGTCAAAGTTTGAAGTTGGTGAGCGGTTGAATCAGCTGATCGGCATGCTGGATATCTTCAACAGTAACAGTGGAGGATCAATCAGTCTCGCCCAGGATTGAAATGCTCTTTGGTGCTCTTAGCTAAATGAACGAATCAGTTGGTGCAGCGAGATATGTAGATTCATCATCTGCCAAAGTGTGAGAATATGTAAATATCTCGACGTTTCATTTTTTCATATCAATGTGTGCAGTAGGATTGAATGTAGTGTTGCTTTAATCGGCCTGTTTTATCACTATTACTATTACTGTACATGCCTATAAACTTTGCAGGCCATAAATCACCTTATCATGAGGTATAACAGTGGGTTAAGTTCATCTGTAAGTTTCATATTCATTTCTGGAATACTTCTTTCTGCGTGCATGCTGGGTCATGTGTACATGTGTATTTCAAAATTCATCTTCTGTCATTGCTTAACCAGTAATTTATTGCATGTATGGAATTACGTTATTGTGTCTCTGATGTGTACTAAGTCTTATCAGTTTGTTTGTATTTTATTTTTGTGATCTATCGCTCCCTACATCAATAATTTGACAAATAAATTGTGTCGAAAAGCACTTTTGTCTTTTGCCTCACTACTGACTAACGGATACACAATAATAGTGACATTGCGTGCGTGTACGTATGGATTTTCATCAATTAGACAGGAAAGGGGGGCATCTAGACGCACTACAATGTGTGTATTAATATACATGTACATTTAATATCTATAGGGAACCAATGCGCAAAACACAATAGGTTATGTTCCTCTCATAGAAGAGGCCTGTAAACATCCCTCCCAGTTTCATACAACTTGAGCAAATCTAAATATCATATATCATTATTTATTAAAAGCAATTTTATGAAGTACAAGAATAAATGGACTGATTAACTGTACATAGTCAATGTCGACAGATATACCTCATGTTACAACTCGTTGCGATTACCATATCCTATTTACAGCAATGAGCATCAAATTTGGCAACTATGTAAGAATTGATCACTCATTGTCCACTGCTGTGATACACACTACATGTGCGTCGAGGTTACAAGTTTTAATGAGATATGACCAAAGGGAATATTTGGTTTCGAGAGAAACTACTATAGATACATAAAAATAATTGTGTAATAAATACTATCAAATAGCAACGAAATTATCACGATTCTAATAACGATACATAAAGTGCCAAATATTTGTAGTTCTACCAATTAGTGTACATTGTATGTAGACTGTATGAATCTAGAGAATATCTGATAAACTGTCTTTAGTTCGGACAGTACAAAGACTAGTTTAAATGGACGACGTGCACTGCATGAATAATGGCACAAAATACTTGTGACAACGATTTGTATATCAGTAATATTTACGCTAAATACTAACGGAATCTTTAGAAGTACATTTTTGTAAAATTAATACAATTGACGGACGGATACAACGTATACAAAATTTTGTTTGTATATCTTTGGACTAGCAATACTACACATGTGCATCACAGTTGATATTCCATCATTCCCTACAAGGATATGTGTTCGATTTCTACAATCATCACAGACAACAATTATATTGGCTTTGAAATACTAGTTTACACTCTGATGCCCATTTCAAACTATAACACAAATATGTGAATTTTGACATCGATCTCGTACATAACACCAGTTTATCTTGTTTTAGCTAAAGTTTTTTCACTGGTTATATCATGCACTGGAGGACCGGTACAAGAAAAAGCACATACCAGGCATATACGATTTGAATGTACAAAAACAAATGAATGTGAAATTAAAGTCACATTACAATGAATACGATATCGATATTCACGAATATTTTAGTTTTTTGACAACTTATGAGAGAGCTCTAACGGTCAGGTCATCAACTATAATGCATACATATATTTGAAATAAATAAATAATCTAGAAACACATGCACGAGTACATTATAATAGTGAATGTCATTTACAAGCACCACATCGGCTTCTCCGAGTCTAGCATGTACACAGAGAAACAAATTCAAAGCTATTTGATTAACAAAATCATCTTTAACGAAAGCCATCGGCAATTGGTAGATCTAATATATTCATTATTCACTGAATATGATTAAAGATACTTTTTGACTGATTTACAACCTATAATTTACTGTAGTGAATAGGCCAATTTATTGAAATCATCCATCATTTTGAAGAGGACATTACTGAAATCCAAATGCATCATTTTGACAAATTCACGGATTGTTCTAATTCAATCATTTCTAGGTACGATATACGATATAACATAACAATACGAGGATACAGTTTCGCAAATTTGAATTGGACAACAAATACACAAGGCTGAATAAAGTAGCCCGAAAGTCTTGATTGGATGAGGTGCGTGTCGCAAGAGAGCAAAACTTGTGTGAGAAATAAAGTATAGAGTCTTTGGTTATAAAACGACCTCTTCTAGGTCATCGTCGAAATCGTCGACAGCGTTGACGGTAGGTTTGGAGATAGTCGTCGTCGGCTGACGGCCTCTTCTCGGCAGTAAGTGATTGTTACTTCTCGGCGGGGCCTCATCATCGTCGATGATGGCGCTTCCTCCGCCGAACAGCTGCGTGCTCGAACCTTCGCGATTTTTATTCACGCCGGTGTTCTTTCTCGAGTTGGAAGCCGATCCGAATAGATCGTCGTTATTCGATTTCTTGGCGGCGGTCTGAGATTTGGATTCGCCGCCGAAGAGATCGTTCATGAGATTGGTTTTCTTGGCTTTGTTTGCCGGCGGTTTCTTGGCATGGGAGTCGAAAGATGGCTTGTAACCCCCGAAGTCATCGTCGTCGCTATCATCAAAGAGGCTGAGCGTTTTCTTGTTCTTCTCGACAACGGGGACTGAGACTTTTTGCGATGGTTTTCCCTTGTGTAGATTTTCTATCGGTTGCGTGAAGTCGTAGTCCTTGCGCGAGGCGGACTTTGGCTCATCCCTATTATCAGTAGTTTTAGGCTTTTTCTTGTCAATTTCGTTCATTTTGGAGAGAAGGAGATTCTTCTGACGCTGACGCTCCTGTTCTCTCTCATCATTCTCAGCGCGTCTCTGTGCATCCTCTCTGGCCCTCTGAGCCTCTAGCTCTTCTCTATCCCTCCTCTCTCTGTCCTCCCGCTCCCTCCTCTCCTTGTCCTCCTTCTCCCTCTGAAGCTCCCTCTCCTCCCTCTCACGCTGTCTGACCGTCTGCTCACGCTCCTCAGCCTCTCGTCGCCTTCTCTCCCTGTCCTCCGCGAATCTCTTCTCGTCCTCATCCTCCTGTCGTCTGCGCCTCTCGTCTTCTTCCCGCTGTCGCTGTTTCTCGGCCTCCATCTTTTTCAGGAAGTCGTTGCTTTTTTCCCGCGCCGCTTTAGACGCCTGATCTCGTTCTCGTCTGTCTCTGTCCTCGCGTTCTTTTCTCGCGCGTTCTTCCTCCTGCTGCATCTTTTCTCTCTCCTTGCGATCGCGTTCCTGCAAAATAGAAAAACACGTATGAGCTCCCATCACATATAAACATAGCTTTCGTGTATATAAAAAAATTGTATTAAATGAAACACTTCACACTGCAATCATACAGAATTTAATACACAACAATGTGTATTGGAGCAAACAGCCTGGACAAATTTTGTGTAAAACGAACGTGATATTACCTCATAAACATGGAAGATGAACTCTTGAGAACATTGTTATGAGACGACAAAAAAATTAAAAATGTATGACATATTTAAAAATCTTTGACCAGTATCGAAGTAATTTATCATCTAAAGTTCAAAATCTCAAATTATTTGCTTTATAAAATCTATAAAAATTGTCAAATTTCAATTTTTTCGTGTAAAAGTCTTTATAAGATCCAAAAGTGTTGCAATTGGAAAAACCACAGATCTCTAAAGGTCACACAAAGTGTTTACCAGCGACGACGCTTTGCTCTGAAGGTAAATTCCATACAAGCATTTAACAAACCTATGATAATCAGTACTTGATATTGTTAGAGCGATCGGCTATTTTTTAATTTGTTGTTGAACTTATTTTGTTTGGTTTTGAACATTAATTTAGGAACAACATGTCAAGTAATGTCCAAGGAACTAGTTGTATGCTCAATACATGCCCGAATTTAAAGCGATTAATTGGCATCAAAAAGCAAATCTTTAGGGGTCATAAAATTAATTCTACCCACGCATATTTGCGAGTAAGCTGCAACGATAGGGAAATTGTCAGTATATTGGTAGTTTGAGTTACGTATGCAGGGAGGCGCCTTCAAGGGATGTTAAATGTTTGTAGTGCATCAAACCCTACATCAGTTAGAATACAAGAGCACCTGCAATTTAAGCTACTAACCACGACACATTCTGTTTACTGTACAAAGATAGGAAGCTTGGGTGACAACACGCATTCTAGACTTGCGATAGAATTGGATCAAAATGTTAATACATGTACGCGCTAGAATTTTGGACCAATATTTCGCAGAAAATGCCTTCTAACTTTGCCACCCAACGTAGTACATGTAGGTTAAGATTTACTGAAACATATCACCTGTCACCATAACGAACATCTCGAAATTAGTAGGCCTGAAACACCAAGGACCAAATACACCCTTTTAATCTGACAGTGCATCATTGAAGCTACACAAAATATTTGGGAAATATTTATATTTTAGCAAAAAACATCATACATTTCTAGTCGAAGTCAGCATCTGGTCTTGGCATCTAAGATTTCACAAAGTACAAAATGTACAAATATATAAGGGAAGCAGTGATAAATTTGCCGCATTTGGTTATGATTTAAATTAATGGTATCGGCATGCTTAATTTAAAGCATACATGTATATACCATCGTCTTTATCAACAATTAATTAATGATCACACTATTTTAAGGTGAAATTTCAATCACGTGGTGCAATGTAACAAAAAATTCAATTTACGTCCAAATCATGGGAACTTAAATAACATCAATTTATCTGACTTATTAACTTAGATTAAAACAGTCGGTTTAATCCACGAGCCCTTATTCTCCAATGATTAGATTTGCAGGTACTACTGCAATGAATTTCAAACTGTATTTTGTTAAACCCACGCAGGCCTAAATCTAAAAGAGATTCAAATCTCTTCAGTTCGAACTTCATTCCAGCAGTCAACCTAGGGAACAAATTGCGTAAACTGGAAGGTCAAGCAGCTTATATCTACAATTGAAATGATGAACCAGGGGAAAGCAAAGTTTCGAAGCACCGAATATGGAAACAAAAAGCGTTTGTGCAGGTTGTCAATTATGTTAGGGGTTATTTGGGAAAAGCTAAAGCCAAACAAAAAACGGATGAGGTTGGGGGAATTTACCGAGAAAGCGAACGGGTCTTCCGATACACCTCGCCGATGCACGCGTCCGCGCTGAGCCATAGAGTTGGAGGCTCTCTGATCTCGAGATCTGGTGTTATTGTTATCTAAACTGAACATGACGGGGGAGGGGGAGGGAGATCGACGTTTGCTCTGCGTTTTACTGCCTTGGGTCATGAAGACCGGGGAGGGAGATCTGGCTTTAATCTGGCGGGGAGGAGTAGGGCTGCGGAGCCTGAAAGGCGAGGGGCTCCGGCGGGCCATGGGGGTGGGGCTGCGTTTTCGCACGGGAGAGGGACTCCTCTGTCTGCCTCTCCTCCCCTGTTTCGGCGGAGTTTTGGGTTTATTTGAATTAAAACTAGGGTAATATCCTTCAGGACTGATATCTCGAGATTTTTGAGAGCCTTTGTACTCCGCCTGCCCCCTAGGTGGGTCCCGCTGCTCGGGGGAGGAAGCCCGGAGGTCTGAGCGCCAATCCTCCCGGGCTCCGCCCTTCACAGGAGCCGCTTTCTGGGGGACAGGCTTCGACTGCGTCCGCGCGCGTGCAGCTGGTTTCTTTTTCTGGGTCTGCAATAATGGAACACGGTCAAATCATGCAAGGTGAGGGATAGCTGGTGACTGTTTCTCTTTGTAGGATCTACCTGATATACTGAAGCAATGCAGTGATTCATGGTGATACTGTTGAGATGTCGTGATTCTTACTATTATGAAGTTAATGGTTTTGGAGACTTAAATAATATGAAAAGAAAACGTATTTTTTAATTTCGAATGTAGATATACACTCTACAGTAAAATTATTCTAAATTCCGAACAAATGCTCCTGTCAAATACTATCTGTTAGCAATTTTAGAGACACTAATTTGAAATCTAAGAAATATCATGATTTACATGGTAGCATTGTCACGCTGGGGTGACTTTGTCTAAAATATACATATAATCTACCGGTAAACATCATGTCATTTATAATGACCCAAAACCAAACGACGAACAAATAGTAAGCTACATGTACAGGTATGTGTCTGCAGCTCATGTTAGACGCTGTTTCAGAATGATAGGATTGTGGTGGTGGTAGTGGTTAGGGGTTAGTTTGATTTGAAATGTTAGAACACAAATAAAAAAATCATAACTCATTGTTCTGTATTTTAAGAACGTAAATGCTGTGTGGAGTTTTCAACCGTTGTCGTTTCCTCTTGTAGGATGTAAAAAATACATCATGCTTTAGAGGAGATAATCTTAATATGGAGAGATCGCATGCCATGCTCGGGTGGGAATTCTCTTAAGAGGGATGGTGATGTCCACCATCTAGTACATGTAGTGGGTACTTGCGTATGTGGGCATGCAGATCTTACCTTAGCACTGAAGCCATGAAAACTGGCTGGGGATACGGGGGGTAAGCTGAATGGCGACTGAAATGGGCACATGAATACATCAAATATACATAAAGTCAACTCGCTACGCCGGTAGGTAAGATAATCTACATATGAAGGATTAAACAGGCACCATTAAACTGCATTCGTCAGACGATTGGAATGCGATGTAATCAATTAAGTTAAACTTCACCTAAAGTTAAACTTGAAAGTTCACATGCGCAATAATAGAACATGAAATGCACACATCTAAGAAACTCGCTTGAAATACATTGTAAAACAATCGTGCCAAAACTGAAACATAGATCAACAATGCTTCAATAGTAATATATCTGAAGAAATTACTTCTTTATAAAGAGACTTGTTGGGATTTTGAAAACCGCTCAGCTAACTAGAGATAGAAATCTCACACAGAAACAAACCATAGGTCATGGAAAAAGCTAATTTCGAACTAAATTTGTAAAGGTAAGCCCAAACAATTCTGAACAAAACTTTCTTATCACATAAACATACTTCTTGTAATATCAACTGTTTGAATTCCTCCAGCTGTAATGTGCGAAACAAAAACTATTGTAGAATATATGAGGAATGTATCGATATATGATAAGGCTGTACACAAATCTAGGAATGTACAAATAGATATATGATTATTACATTGAGCACTGATCAGACCATGTTGGATAATCGCTGTTATAAAGCGATGATTTGCACGGTAAATGCAAGGCAACACAACCAGTATTCAAACCGACTACGGTTAGCTCGATCGCCGAGGGATTGGCATGCTCCGTCTTACAACGAACCACTAAAACTCTACCGGGTGTTAGCGGGTAAACATGATTATCGACATTACATACATAGGTTACGCGTAAACACAAATACATTAACACCGCCACCTTAGTTCACGACAATTGTGACTGAGAAAAAGGGTTGCGTGCGACGAGACACCACGGTCTAAATAAACTGATAACAAATCAAATTGTGAATTAAAACGACCATACGTAATTTATGGATTCGTAAGTGATTGGTTTGCAAAACTATTAAATGTAGCGCATATCACGTGATAGGCAGGAAAAGTGATAAATTGTTTTTAAGCATACCTCAGGAGGAGTCTGTTTGCGTCAAATAAAATATAAAAACGAGTGTTATCGCTCAAAATTGCTAGGATGGCATGACTCAAAGTGCACAACATCACATAGTATGTATCATGAAAACATGCTATCAATTTAAATTAGTGATTTTTTTCATGATATATTTCAAATCAAATATCTTACATAAAAGTGGGTGTTGAATAAAACACAACACAACTTAAAAAGTTCAGCAACTCAATTTTGGGAGAATCGGAGTTAGTTCTGTTCAAAATAAATTTCAGCACATTCTGTTAAGTAATTCAAATCGCGAATAAAATCAGATTGTGTGAACTTGGTAGTGGGTTTAAGCATCGTTTATTAGTTACACCTATATTAATTAATTGACTAATAGGTCAAAACTAAGTCCATTGATATGTACAGGTTGAGGATGAATAATTGAAGTTTGTATTTACCTCTTGTCTTTCGCGCTCTATCTTGCGCTGGTCCTCTCGCCGCCTGTCCTCGTATATCTTGGCTTTATCTCTCGGGGTGACGGTCGGCTCGCTCCTCTTCCTCTGCCTGCGCTCCGGCATCGGCGACGAGCTCACCGAGGAGTTGAGCCTGTGTGGAGGACGCATGGCGCGGTTCGCGTAGATATTTCTCACCTCAATTTCTTTTTCTTTTTCCTATCGTGAAAGGGAAATTAGTCTTAAGCTACATGGTACAAAATTTGAAAACTTTTCTGCGACTATAACACCGATATGAGTTCACTTAAGTTCATTTGATATGACACATAGTCGCATATACCTATGTTCATAGTTTAATACAAAAAATAAAATAAATCATCACATTCACATTCTTAAAATGTGTACATGTATATGTCACTTAGTACCACGGTAATCACTGAATGAATAATATAAAAATATAGGGAAAAGTTACCTTAATAGTCGCTTCGAGTTTCTGTACCAACTCCTGTAAATCTGTAGTTTTACGCTGTGCGTCCTTGTGTCGAGCTCTTTCTATTCCAAATTCGTGTTTATGGTTTTTCTGTAGGTGCTCTATATGTCTTTCTAATTCCTGAATAATTAACAAATGTATTAATCTCTTAATATAACTGTCTGTCTGTTTGAGTTACGAGTGATATATACGAATGAATGGGAATATTTACAAAATAAAAGATAAAATAATTAATATGATAAAAATGTTTAGTAATATGATTAAATTAGTATTTCACCTGGACTTTCCTGTCTTTTTCATCGGCTTCCGATTCTTTTTTCGACAACTTTCGGCTGAGATCGTCTCTTTCGCCGAGTTTTTTGTCGTCCACCAGCTCCTTCATCTTCCGCAGTAACCTCTTGTTCTTATCCAACTCGTCCTGCGTGTCGCGCAATTTCTGCTCGGACTTGCGTCCTTTGTCCTTTTGCCGTTTAAGCTGCTCCTTGAGAGCTCGCACCTCCTCACTGTGCCGCTGAATCATGCTGGGCATGTCGTTCTCCTGAACCTCGTACTTGTCCAGCGCTCGCTCGTTGAGCCTCTGCTGGCGATTCAGGATCTTGTTCTCGCTGCGCAGATCCTTGAGTTGCGATTGTAAGTCTTCCACTTCGTTTTTGAGCTCGTTGATTTTGATGCGTCTAGCCGACAGCATCCTCTTGGTGGCGAAGTCCTGAGGGCGAGGCGTTCCACCGCCGGTTTGTTTAGATGTCCGTCCCATGCCTTTTTTTCCTCCACGTCCGTTGGATTTGGCACCTTTACGAGCTGCAATAAGAGCACGCAAGTTATTAATGAGGTCAACAATGGCAGAGCACGGAGGACATTATGACCGATGC
>JAXGGS010137642.1:0-18589 GCA_035585475.1 Armandia brevis
TGCAGATTACGTTAAATAAACCTTAGTGTTGCCCGCAGAAAGTTTCCTCTTCTTTGTGAAGGCCCGAATCCGAAACAATGTGTGACCCAGTTGCCCCGCATTTGTGACCCAGTTCCGTGACCCAGTTCCAAATGTTCGGCAAATGTCACTTTTTGACACTTTGTTTAACTTTTAAAAGTGCCGACTATGTACAATTCGGCAAATAAACAGACTTTGTCGACTCAGAAATTCCCCCCAGAACTCCCGAAATCGGGCGCAAAACTTTTTGCTTAGCGAAATTATATATAGATGGTATGTTTATGATATTGTTTAGTATGATTTATCATTCCAAATTTTGATTTCTTTTATCCTAGCAACTGACATTTGTTGTGCTACAGACCTATGAGACGGATATACGTAGACACCGTAATTATGACGTGTATGTGACGTCATAGACGACTCAATTACTACAGACAATTATTTGTAACGCCTAAATCATAACCAAAACGTCTGAACATTTAATTGAGCCGAGTGATGCGCATTTTTGCGCGCTCCTCTCGTTTAGTCTGGTAACCTCCTGCAGCGTCGCCTTTGCGTCTGCTCTTCACCTTGGAGGAATATCTATGTATCTGTGAACGGTTGCCAGGTGCCACTGTTTTGTGATATTTGCGACGGAATGTAAAAATGAACCGGGCGCTTGGATGTTTCATGAGCGGAATGATTTCTGCAATGTTATAAAGCAAATTCATGGAAATTGGTGGTTGATTGGTCTTATGATATGTGTCATAACTAACAAATATTGTTAATTGAACCTTACAAATTGTACCAGAAAAGACTCAATTTCTTTCCGATTTTATTTGTTGTTGTTACCTTCTAATTGCTGTAACTACATCAGAAATCTACATTTTGCCGTGTAGCCAGTATACCAGTTTATTCAACCACCGGGGGTATACTAATTATAAATCAAATTAATTTACACTACATGAGACTCTGTATATAACGCTAGAAGCAGAGCACAAGCCTCAAACCCCGAGTTTATTTCGAGTTCCATGTATTTCTATGGGGGAATATATCCACGTAAAGCAATAGAAATGGAGGGTCTTCTGTATAGAGCTGTATAGTGATACAGGCCAGCCGCCTAGTCTGTGGGAATCATTTCTTATTCGACACATTTGCCAATACAAGTGAATACACACGCTTTAACGTTCAAATGCACAAATTAAGACAGTGTCACTCGTCGCATAGAATAATGATATAATAAAAATATTAAATATGGCGCCCGCGCGCAAAGTAAGTGGAGCTCTTCTCTGTTACCTTCCAGAAGGTAATAAATAACTGAACTAGTAATACTACTGTTTGTAAGCAACCGGCTCGAATTTGTTGTAAAGTCTTCTTATTTTGACTATTTGTAATTCAGACACATGAATGGCGGACATCATTCCTACTCAGTTTGTTCTTTACGATAATGACGCTGTAGATGCATCCTATTCAGATGGATCAATGCTTCAGGTATCGCCCTGCGGGGCATCATTCGTCTGGCTTTGTGGGCCCGAAGACGAGCTCCATCCCTTGAACGAGGACAGGCGGATACAACAACGGACACAGTTCGTAACCAGCAGGTTCAAAAGCATTCTATTTGATGCGTTAAACTTTCGTAATAGGTTCTCCGAACGCACCTACATATGCCCACGACTTGTGAACCCAAATTCAACCAAAAGCTTGCCCCATGAAATATATGAGGCCACTTGGAAAGCAGAATACGAGACTCCTGATGTAAAAGTACTGAGAGATGGAGGCAAGAGACTTGAGTCTCTCGACGGCTACGCTGTTGTGACACTGGCACCGTGCAGGCAATACCTCACGGTGGATCATCTGGCAAGGCTGAGTGAATCGATTTCAAACTCAAAGACTCGTCCGCCTGGCCATGGTTTGAAAGATCAGTCAGCAGCAGACTACACACGAGCGTCGACTGCTGGATACCTCTCAACGATTCCTGCATGTAGCTATATGAGTGACCGATTCATGTACTCAAACACACAGCAGAGCACGTTGCTTGATTCAGGAGACGATGTTGACAATCATGGTCTTCTAACTAGTGGCTTGGTGGATAATGACGAGATTTCACAAGGAAGATGCATAGCGCAGAACGAGTCATCGATTCACCTCATGTACGTGTGGACAACAAAACATTATTCAGTGACTGACTGTCCAAGTGCATGGAGCCATCCCATGCATATACTTCTGAAGCATGATCACCGTGTTGTAAAAGTGATAGAACAAACTGTAGACGGTGTTTGCGAGTCAAAGACAAACCCAGATAAAATCAAAGTAAATTCAAATGAATCCTCCCGTCCAACTGTAGCTAGCATCATCACTCCAAGCCTGCCTTTAGACTGTATATCGCAGCACGTTCACAAATTTAAGACAAAGGTAGGGGATCCGGAGGACTTTCAAGGACATGGGAATATAAAAGTTGTCTGCTCCCAAGGAGTAATATTTAAGGCAATGCAATATCCTCAGCAAGCCATTGAAATCTATCCTGGTGATGGAAGTATCATGCGTTCCACTGGTATTGCCGGACATTATTTCGATCACTATTACATGCAAGATAGAAAGATTGAAGACAAGACATATTCCATTCGCCATCCCCCACCAAAGGTTGTCGGAGAGAAGTATAACATTGCAAACATTATCACCAAAGGGGCCCGACTGTTAGAACTGATACAGACATCTACATTACAACTTGGAGATTATGACAAGGAGTGCTGCTGGAAAGTTCTCAACAAAAAGAGTATCGTGGAACCAATGTCGTCCGAGTTGCTGGAAGAATACACCTATCCTGGGCTAGGGCGTTTTAAGGCATATTCAAGCGGACGTGTTAGGATTCTGTTTGACGACAGAACTGCTCTGGATATGAACGCCGACTTTAGTGAACGCATCAATAATTGCATGTCACATAGTGGTGAATGTGGACACGAGTGTAAGCAATTTAGGCCAGTGCCTATCAAAGACATTCCTCATGGCATGTGCAGATTGTTCCTGCCGAACGGAAAATACAATTTCTTAAGCGTGGACAATCCTGCCGGTTATGACAAATACATCCAGTCGGCGACCGAGTGGGTGTCATGGGTCAACACGAGTCCATCAGACCGTCACCTTTTCTATAAAGACACCATCCATGACCCAGATAAACTGGCATCCATCACCAAAGAATTGACAAGAATAAACTGTTTCAACTACCTTCTTGATCAGCGAATTCTTAAGGACAAAATCTTTTGTGAACAAGTCGGGAGTGAATCTGGTGACTACCAAAGTCAATCAGCTGAAAATTGTGCTGAATCCTTACCTGCCTCGTTACAGCCGATGAGTGCTAACATTCGAGATCACAACTCGCATAAAGAACATTCAAACCAAGACTCCGGTACAAATCAAATTCAAATGAAACTCGATATTAATCCGTCCAAAACGAATGTGTATGTTGATTCACTAAATTATGATATGGTTAAGATGGTTTTAATGAAAAACTCACAGGCTGTACAAGAAATTGACGATATCTTGAATCAAAAATAAAGCATTAGAATAATGGATCGATTGTCAATCGAATATGTATGGAATTGCATTACTCAATGAAGGACCATTACATGTACTTTGAACATGTATTTTTTATTATAAATCACTTCGCTGTAATTTGGCATGACTGTTAAAATGGTATATTCATAGCCTATGGAGTGAATGGGCCACATGAGATTACTATTCATTTTTAAAATCGGTTAAATGAAAAGCATTGAAAGCGATTGTTGATAAATTATAGGCGGAAGACAGGTACCGGTATTTACATGTCCATCATTTCCTGTACCTTTAAAACACAATTATCTGCAGTGTCGTATTTTTTTAAATTATTGATGGTATGAATAAAAGGGACGTCGATTCAATCGATTTCTTCGAACAAAATAAGTAGTACTTTCGCCACTAATTGTTCTGCGCCATTATTGGGGTATTACCGTCTGATAAGCCGCCCGCTTGATCGTGAAGCAGCAGTGCCTTGGCCACGTGAGACTACTAGGCTTACCTGTTCACATAGAACTACTTACCTGGCGGATGTTTTCTGATACCTGACCTCCCACCTGGTGGATTTGTATGTCCATGTCGTCAAGGTATACAAGCGTATGGCATGTTCGGAGAAAGTGATTTTACACCGGCTCTACGCTATGAAACTTTCCGGGATCGTAACCACTCCTAGCTGAGCTCTCAGAGGAAGCGTGGAACAATACTGTATGCCTGGTAAGACCGATTCTTGTTCATGACGTTATTATACATTTGTGAAACGCGACTTGTTAAAAGTTTCCCATGCTAGACTATGCTATAAAGTGAACCATAAAGGCGTACAGGTATATGCATTAGGCCTACGCATCACGATTTGGACGTTCATTTGTTCCAAGTGTGACGCAAGTCAACAATGTATACATGTACATGTTTGTGTCATTAGAGTTAGAAAGAATAACTGTTGTTTATCTGATCTAATATTTCTATGCTTAAACAGGAGGTATATAAGCTTGATATCATTCAGTATCAGTAAATCAATTATGTTCTAACCGTGGTATTCCACTTCTATATCTTGCTTTTAAATTGATCGATTTGTCTTAACTGCATTATAATTGACTCATTTCCAAATGCGTCAAAGTAATAGCTACAATAGATGGTTTTCTATTTATTACTTTAAACCAAATCAATAATTACCATCTTAAGTCTTGTAAGAATTAATGTATAATCCTAGCAGTGTGTCTATTTCGTGTTAGAATGTTGCCTAATTTATTATTGATGACTGTGTTGAAATGGCAGAGAAAAGCACATCCATTTGACTTCTGTGCATGCTATTTAAAAGTGACAATGGAAAAATCGATGACTGATAACAACGACCGTGTATGTCGATGTAGATTTGATAATTATTATGCTGAATGACAATTAGCGAGAATTGTTTTCTATTTAACGAGTTCCTTGCGATTTGGGCATCATACCAATATATAGTCCGGTCATGCTTTATACGTTAAGACAATTATTTTAATTCTGCAACATGCCACGTAAAGATTAGATTTACGTTTATTTAAAAATTATTCAATCTTTTCACGGATGAAATTCAGACATAAGCGCCCATAATTGAAAATGGTCTGTGTTTGGAATTATTACATATGCGCCTGAGATATTGCCTCTCTTAGGTCGTCAAATCCTAAGAATATTTTTTGGCAGCTTGGTCTGTTTTGTGATTTACAAAGCTTATCATATTAACTACAATGTAGTACGATCTCTCTGGACTCCAATATATCGAACATATAATACACTATATTACGTACATGTACGCCGACTGGTAGCTGTGCTCATTACTTTACAACAACTTCATTTAGACACTCATCAATGATTAAATTCCATAAAATATGCAAGCAGTTAATAGTGTTAATACAAATATGCTTGGGTAATAGCTTTTGGACCGCTCGGAATTATCATTTCTTTTTTAATCCTTATTGCCATAGTTTACGTAAAACATTTTACTTTGTGACTAGGGCAACTATTAGTTAAAGCTGTAGTTAGTCTGTCATAATTAAGAAGCATATTTTCTATGGGTTCATTGTAATCCTGGTAAGTGGTCTTCAGTGTCACATATTTGTTTAGTCGAAGCCATGGTTTTGCATTTAGATGTTAATTTTTCAGGTAAATGTTTATCGCAGTGCCCCTTAGTCTAAATACACAACCTTGTTGAGAACACATATAAGCCCATGTCGATTTGTTTTCATTTTATATTTACCTTCGCTTACCGAGGTAATCACCGCACAAATTCCATTTGTTCGCCGAAATTGGCAGGAACAGTCGAGGGCAGATTCATGTACTGCATTTTATAATGAGAATTAATACACTGGGTTTGATTATGTACATATGCTATCGCCATTATCTCGAAGCAACGCTCGTGATTTACAATATTGACAACTTTATCTGCTACCGATAACTTTTCAAATGAAGCATGCCATTGTTGATTATCAGTTTTTGATATGAATGCTACTTTGTGCTCGTGATTGCTGTCAACATTGGATTTTGTTTGTATAATATGCGAGCCTACTGATAGTTACATCGAGGGTATAAAATCAACATATCCAGATTTGATTCGATGTTTTATTGTTTGATGATGGATCGATACACTGTTATTATGTCTCGTTTACAGAATCACGATGTGATTGAGTTGGCGGGAGCGGGGTAGACGCGGTGAAAAAGCATGTCTAACGACGGGGAAGAGGCAGCGGGGGTAGAAAATCTGCCTCCATCAAGATTCAACCATGACCAGAAGCTGGAAACTAAGTTAACGCAGTCACTGTTGGATGTGGGTGACGAGTTGGATTGCGAAGTTCTGCTTGATGTGATAACGTGGGATCAGTATGATGATCTGTCAGGATGGGATCCGACCTCGCCGAACGTCCGTTATAATCTGCCTCCACGACGGCGCAAACCACCAACACAGGATGATTCCAATTCGTCCTCCCAGGCAGGGAACGGCAAAAGACGATGCTACGAACTGGACTTCGTTGATGCCCCGGCGTGGAAAATTTGCGTCGAGCCGACCACGTACAGATATTTGGCGAACAATGGGAGATACAGAGCTTCTAAATTAGTGAAGAAATTAGAAATTCAAAAATGTGTTAGGAAAACGTGCGCTGAAAAGTTATCACCTGAGCAGAGACACCTGCAGAGGGAGATACAAAGAGAGCTCAGGAAAGAATTTGAAACCTATTTGCAAATGGAGAAACAGAAGCAGATTGCCTTGTATAATGAAAAACAAGAACAGATAGAGGCTGCCGAAAATACGGAGCATGTCGTGACTCAATCAGAAGGAGAAGACGAAAGCACGCCTATTCACTCGGACTACAGTAGTCACAGTACATTAAATGAGCAGCAGCTTAGCTCTGTAAATACTGATTCGAACAATCGACCATTATACAGAAGTGGCGTTCAAAAAGACTTGGAGCTTCCTCCGATCAAATTATATCCGCCCACGGTAAAAACAGTTTCACAATCTACAGTAGTGAAGAGGGGATTGGCTATGCGACAGGAGAACGACGCACCTTCCGCTCCTTCGGATAAAGTTTTTCAGAAATCTCATTTAGTGATTGAAGGACAAACGGTAGAATCGGATAGTGACGGAGATCATGTGCCAAAGACCAGACGGAGCATGTCAGAGCCCCCACCCCCTCACTTTAATGGCAAAATTGACAATTCCTCGTACCCCGTGGACCAAAATGTAGGTGACCCTCTGTGTCAAAGTGAGCCACAAACGCATCGACGAGAAACTGAGGCGCGGAATTCACCGGCGGGCAAACTGTCGTACTCTCAGAGCCTCTGTGATTTGGGTAAACAGCCGACGCATAATGTACCTGCAAAATTGGATAATACCCTCGGGAACGACATGATTCAGGTGAAACCGATCACAACCGCGCCTTCACAGAAAGGGCGCCATGACCCTGAGACAAACTTTCACTGGGATCTTAATTCAAGCCGACCGCCCGATTCTAACAACCAAACCGTTAATAACGCGCCTTCAGCTTACCAGCACACATCTGACAGCCACCCCAGTATTAATTCTGCACCTGCCCACCAGTCGAGGAGGAAAAATTCGTTAGGCTCAGGCAAGAATGAATCGTTCGGAATGACTCTTCTCACGTCAAAATTTAGCTCACAATCAACTTCAAATACAATGAATGCCAAAACAACGCCTTACAGGGCATCACTAGCCGCCGCTAAGAAGGCTGGGAAACTGAAAAATAAATCTACATCCCATGGTGTGAAACCGACATTAGAACCAGATGTATCTGGTGTTGTGCCCGGAGTGATTCCAGTTCCCCACGCTTTTCATTCTGTACCTATTAATAAATCAAGGCCCCGCTCAAAGAAGCAGACGACGTCTCCCCCCACTGGCCTGCTGCCCGAAATTGCTGGGCATAAAATAGCCGTGTCGTTGACTACTCAAAAGTATTTATAAAGACTGGGAAGTAAAATTTACAATATCAATCATGAAGCTTTCGTTTTAAAATTCAATTTGGGTAAATGTTGTGAAATGTGTATGTCCAGAATAAATTTGCTCTTTGAGTTGTATGTGATACCGGTGATCTTAAATTGTAGATTGCCCTAATTAAACTGATCATTTAACTTAACGGTGCATATTGCAATATAAGGATCAGACTGACCCAACAAGATTGAAAACGTCCAAGTGCTAAAGCTTAACCCGATACCTTGAATTTATTGAGCTATATAAATGTAGTTGTAAGGTGTTAGCAAACTGATCAGACGTCTTTTGTCGGCCTTTGTGATTGCCTTACTGTCATTATATTTGCTATGATAAAAGTGTCTCATGTTTGACTAGATGGTATTACTTGGACTTGCCAAAATAAAATTCGTACATCTACAAAAACACGCACCGCTTGACTATTTTTTGTACTCACAAACAACACATTTTATTGGTAAATTACGTATTCGTACAAATATGTATTGGTTATCAAACAGGTCCTCGTATAAGTTGATATACAAGTACTTCACACCTTCAATCGCTCAACACTTGACGACTCTCAAAAGGTGTATTATAAATGGGAGTTGTGAGTATCCGCCCTTTGCGTATACTTAGTAAAATCGTGTTTGTTGAGTGCAAAGATTTCATAAATACCTGTCACGGAATAAACTTAAGTCTTCTTAGTGAGAATACACTTCAAACATTCACTTCTAATGTTAAATCTTTGATGCGTTTCTGTCGAATGGATTACTTAAACGTACACTTTAATATTCAGATTACTTTTGTACCATAAGAGTGCTTGGACGCATGTAACGCGATAGCTCATTTTGACGGAATCGTATTAAAGTTTGAGGAAGAATACAGTTTGAACGCCCTCGCCAACTATGCTAACGGTCTATCGAGTGCTTTTAGAATGTGCTTGAGTGCCAAATTTAAGCAGAAATTGTTTGGGGGATTTCGCCTTCGGGAACAAAAAAATTAAGTGTACTGAGAAATTGATTTATTTTAAATTGAACTTCCAACATATACAGAAGCAGTCGCTTTCTATAGATGTGTTGCGCCAGAACGCAATGCATTTTGTAGTTCCTTCTCATTTTAGCTTTCCTAGTGATTGTAATTGTCGATATTTGGACTGCTAAAGGGTAGTCAGAGGAAATAGATAGTTTGAATAACAAATGGCAATTGATCTACAATTATAAAGCTAACAACTCCTGTATCGATCTCATGGTGTTTTTGTGTCGCGAAATTAATCGACTGGGATATCGATCATACATTACCCTTAATTGAGCAGGCGAGACTTGTATTTATCGGTGTACATTCTGCGTACTCATAATGGAATTTAAAACTCACGATATATACGTGTCAATCGCCTCACTGCGTGTGGGCATGGCCAAATATCAAGGGACAGCTTAATTAATTACGTTCATGCTACAGGAGCTAATGAATTGGCAAGGGAATAGGGCGGTTTTATTTTGACTCCTCAGTCCAAACCTCATCACTAATTAAAACAGCCCCCATCTCTGTTCTGTTTCCCCAGCCAAAATAATCATGAATATTTAATATCTAGTTGTTATGTGGATATATCAAGCAACGGGTTGAAATAAATTTGAGTCTGTTAGGCTATAGACCTTAACGTCTGTCCGAGTAGCACTACAATTACATTGTACAATGATACCGAATAAATCGATTAAATCAGCGGTTACACAGGGAGAAACGTGTATATGTTCGGAGTATCTCATCAATCAAGCAATTACGTCGGTGTTAAGACTACCCCTATGTACTTTATTTGATGTTGGGTATGTACATGCATGACATAATACCGTTACATTTTTTAATGTAAGTGAGCGGGTTGAATAGCAGTTGAAGTATTCGATGAAAGCTATCTTACGGCTGACTGATCACGAATTGATCTTTTATCGAAAATAAGTACCCCGGTATGCACAGTCCAATCCTTCATTAATGCGGTTGAACTATTATTTGCCATTACGTGTTTTAAGCTCAATGAATAAATTCTGGCCGTTTAAGTTTCAGATTATTTATATAAGTTGTATGTATTTATTCTAGTCGTTTGCGTCGTGCGTCAAAGCTATTTAGAATCCTTAGAACCGGGCATGACAAATTAATTTTCATAACACAGCTAATATAAATGTACATAAACTCGAGCGCCCCATGCAAATTAGTATTTAATTTGAAGTAGGTTTTTCATGCACCCCTTATCGTAGAAATTGAATCGTTTGTGAGACGCCCAGCTTCATAATCAGAAAGGGGTCTGAATACCTGGTATCCAAAGTATATCAGATATAGACAAAAATACCCTCATCAATTGAAACACATTATTCAACAATAATTTATATACAGCGCCTTTACGGTGGTTCACTGTCCAAATTTCTTTCAAGTGTCATACCATGAGTATATTACAGGTATGTACTCAACGGCATCAACCAAATCGTTTTTAAAATTTGACAAATAGAGATACATATATACATATAAAAAATCATGTATATATATTATATATAGCAACTCATCTCCAGTGTGAAATTTGTTGTATATGTGGGTTCATTAACTCAAAGTAGTTAAGAACGTTTTTTATTGATTATGATCATAAGTCACAACATCATCAAAAGTATGCGATCCATTGTACAACTAAGCGAATAATGAGTAGTAAAGTCGGTATCATACACTATACTACTACTTCACTGTTCGCTAAGAAGTTTGATTACCTAAGCATTACATGCATATATAAAACCATGAATCAATCCATAATAACCTTGCTATAACGCGGTTGAAAACACGTCATAAACTGGTGTTGTATTAACTTATGGCATTGGATGTAGAATACTACAGAAAATTGAATCTAAGGGACATGCCAGACTCGCGTTGTCTTTCAAAACCGCGCGCGTTAAAGGGAGGGTCTACTCTATATAGTGGTGCAATCGAAAATCTATGTACATCAATAAATAAGTAGAGCATACACGGGTATCATATGTATTGTGGACGTCAAAATAAATAGCGTAATAAATCAATGGATATACATGTATAACCAATAATTACTACACGGTGTATCTAAAATTATCTGCAGATGACTAGTATTGTCCACTGAATAACAAATTCTTTCATACGAGAGATTTTATCTGTCGAGTATAGATTTAAACAGAAAATATTTACCGAGTCGCCACTTATAAACTTATAATTAGTCCCGAATTTTCACTCAGAAAGTTTTACTTAATCTCAATTTCAATTAATTGATCTTGATTTACTGATTCGTCTACCTCTTCTGTGGCTATTTCTAACGCAGTGCCGTCTGTCTGCTCTACGGTGCTCCCTTCTATCGCAACAGTTTCTTCTTGTGACATATTTTGTATGGCGGTTAAGATGTGTTGTAACCCCGCCCCTTCGGATCCACTCGTTACCATTTGATCCCCCTGCCCCAGTACATGATGTTCCTTAATAGTGAAAGTTTGCTGTCCCTCCTGCTCGGGTTCCTGTGTGTAGATGATGCTACCTTCGGGCAGTATCGTAGTGGTCTGTTCAATGTGCGGATCACCTTGAACAGTGAGGAGCACCTCGTGTTCCTGCCCCGTGGATACTGTGTAGCTTCCACCGGGGGCTTGCTCTATAATTGTCGTTTCCTCCTGTGCGGATGCTTCTGTTACGGGAGTCGCCGAGGAAGCCATAAGCTGTTTTGTAGCTTCATCGGCCATCACGATTGTGTTTTCCTGATTCGGCACGCCGCCGGCCGATATCTGCTGTGTCACTGGATCATAATACAACACCTGAGTACCAACACCGGTGGCCAAACTGAGCACACTCTGTAAACTCTTAGCATTAGCGATTGTATTCACCGCTTGGGCTGACACAGCTACGGTTGTCGAGGCAACGGGTTTCTCGCGTTTACTGCTGTATCCGTCGGGAATGGCTCCGGTTCTATGGTCTGCTTGATGCTGTTCCCAGTTTAATTGACTCACGGTGTGATACTGACATAGTTCACATGCAAAAATTCCTTCACAGCCAGGGTGTTTGTTCTTGAGATGGGTCTTCAGCGAAATGGCCTGAATGCACGAGTAAGGACAAATCTGGCATTTGTAGGGTTTCTGACCAGTGTGACGCATTCTGTGTCTTCTGAGTGTGTTGTGGTCCCCGGTCACATATGTGCACAGGTCACATCTATAATAAGCAAATTACATGTATGATTTATATACCGGTGAGTGAAAACATCCCAAGTTGTGCATGACAAGCCAGAATATGATTTTAATATAAAGAATTAAATGTATAACTACGGTATTACCTATAGAATTAAAGATACTATCACTTACTTGTAAGGTTTTTCTCCCGTATGAGTCCTGATATGAAGCAGTAACATAGCCTTCCTTGCTGTCGTATGGCCACAAAATTGGCATTTAAATGGTTTTAACTTGTCATGAACAGCCTGAAATAGAAATGAGCATACCGTATAATGTACATGCGTGGATATGGCAAGTGTAATGATATAAAACATGTATACACAAATACCACGTCAGTGACGTCATGTCTAAAATCATTAAATTAACGATTGACAAATAATCGCTTGGTTTTAAAGATAATCTTCTGATCTGCCTCACCTCTACGTGTTTCTTCATGCATTTTTGGTTAGCAAATGTTTTGTCGCAAATGTTGCAAACTTTGGAATTAAACCACTTCTCAACTCCGACGGCCGAGTTAACCTTCTTGGTTGTGTGTATGACTTCGTGATTTTTCAATTGCGCTAATTGCTTGAAACCTTTCCCACATGTTTTACACACGTACGGTTTCTGGTCGCTGTGAACCTGCTCGTGTGTCTCCAATCGTTGGAGCGTTTCTGCCCTAAACTCACAGTGAAAACATTTGAACAAATCTGCATCGATCGAATGTTCTTTCCACAAGTGTTTAGCAGTCAATTTCCAATTAAGAAAATAGGAATCACATTTGAGACATTTGAAATTCTGTCCAGGCTTTTGATCTTTAATATCCAAGTGGCAACTAAGGTGGATGATTTTTGAATCCTCGGTTTTGAATTTAGCATGGCAACCTGAAACTTTACATTTGATATCGTATGGCTCTCTTGGTTGCCGCCTCTTTTTGTGTTTTCGCCTTCCTAAGTAATAATCCTCCATGAGAGCTTTTGGTGGCTTCACGCGTCGCTTATCAGTTCCCTCTGTGTCTCTCATATTGAATATTGAGATTGGGGCATCCATATTAAACTCTGCCTCTTCCGAATCTTTATCATCAGGCTCAGGCTCTTCTCGTATTTCCGATTTCCTTTTTCTACCAGGCTTCTTGTGAATAATTGATTGAGTTCCCACACTGACCATATTTGACGACACTGCAACTTCGGCTGGTGCTTCTGTTTCTACGTGCTCAGTTTTTAACTCGGCAGCCGATGGGTGGATATCATGTTCTTGTAACATGTGCGCTCTACACTCCTCGATGGAAGTGAATCCAACATTACAGCATTGTCCGCATAAGAAAAGCTCTCTCAAATCCCCACCATCACTGGCTGTGCTTTGAACACCCTCCGACTGGCTGGCAACCGCTTCACTATCAGCAATAATCTCGTTTTGTTCTACTTGTTCCTCGGTGTACTGGTGGTGGTCAGTGGATTCCTCGGTTTGTGTTTCTTGGACAACAGCTACACTCTCTTGTTCCTCGACAGCTATGATAGTCGACTGGTTATCATGTGATGTTATGTTAGAGGTGTCTGTTTTTTCCTGATCAGTACTACCGACGGCTTGTAGTCGGACATTTTCAGGGACATGGGTGGACATCGCATGAGAGCTCATTTCTTCTGAGCTGGCGCACGTAAACGGACAAAATTTACACTTGTATGTGTATATGACGTCCATGAAAGCAGACATGTCTATCTGGACTTGTTGGGGTTCCTCAGTAGCCATGGTGGAAGTATCCATTCTGGAATGAAATAAACACTGTCACAAATCTGCACATGCCTAACATTAAATTCATCATAGTAGGGACAACTGTAATTATACGCAGGCCCCGGCATCGGAACAAGTTTTACCGTTAAAAATCTGTTACTCTTGTCTGACTCTTGTACAGACTGTATTTTGTTAGTCTGTACGAACTAGATGACAGATTATTAAAACATAAATGTTCCTGGTATATTTTATACAAAGACAATTCAATTTGAAGGGTATATGCCAGAGTATATTGTGAGAGTAAATTCTACAATGTGTCTACAATTAAATCACAAATTTGCCGAATGCTCGTTAATTCAGGGACTACGTTTAAGGGGACAGCCTTACGGTCAGAACATCAAGGGATGTCAACTATGAACAAGCAAATATATGATATTTTCAATTATATTCTTAATGATTTCAGTCTTTGAATGCGCTCTGATTAACGATTTCGAGTTGAAACGTCGCATTGCCGTCAATGACAGGAGGTCCACAGGTTTTTTAACGTAAATATATACACGTGAGGAAGCGTTATCCTCGACGCCATTTTTGACTACCGAAACACAGCATTCTGGCGTTAATCGACCAAAAACAGATACATAAACCGTCTCAAGTATGAACTGATGGGAACAAATGTTTCATTCCTGTTCTTTAGTCAGTGATACTCACGCTAATATTGCAAGAATTCAATTTTAAAGCGGTCGGTTTTGTGGCTACTTTCTTCTTGGCGAAAAATGGCTACGATTGGCTAACTGCAGCCATACTACATTAAAACTTGTAGTTCGCTATTCAAAAGATATATTATTATTTAAAATCAAACGAACAAATTTGATAGCTATTTATTGCTACTATGCAAATGAGCAATCGTTTAATTTAACAAATTTTGTGATTTTAAGTAAAAGTACTTGATTAAACATTTTACTTCTCACGATTGAACAACACTAAACTTTAACAAGTATGGTAATATGACAACTTCCTGTTTACTAGTAGCAACGCTTTAAAATGGCGGAGATGTGATGACATTTTTAAAGAAATAGGAATCAAAGCCAGACTTCCTAACGCTGTAATGAATATTTTGACATCCCTAATACCTAATGTGATTCTCATTGTATTTTCTAGTATTTTTTCAATAAGATACTGGCGCAATACGAAATTCCAGTGCATCTAATGACATTTTCTATACATGTTTTCGTTCTATACTAAGTTGTAAACTCCGATTGTGTGTATTCGCCCGTTACAGAGCTCGGTTTATAGTAATGCGTTTATGCAAGATCATATCCATCTGACTCGGTAATTTATCTACTAAAGTTGACAGTTCTATATTTTAACGAATAAACTATCTTAACACGATTTCCATTGTGTTGATTCGCATGTTTTGATTTCTGCACGTTTATATATTATAGCCCCTTTTTACATGTACAATACACATGCATAAGATTTTGTTCCTATAGTATACTTGTTTCAGATACTCATAATTAACGGCGCTCGTTGTGAGCTGCCAAGATGCCTCCTGGTTGGGGTAAGAGGGCGACCGGAAAGGTTGATAGAAAACTAGAAGATGATGAGCTTTTTAAGGAAATAGGAGGACAGCTAGATCCAAATAATTTTGATTATTCGCAATGGCAACGTACCGGTGAGAAAAACCCAGCGCCACCAAGAGGCGTGGCAAAAAGACCCCCTATAGCTCCTCGCAAGGAAACAGGGGATAGACCAACTACAGGTACTTCATAATTTACAGATTACATCCAACGCATGAACCAGCAATTTGTTCTTTCAATTTAGACGGATACGTTATTTCATTTGCCATTTGCCTATTTATTTTTACTCTCACTATTCATATATGGAAGGTCACTTTTATGTCTTTCATCACAAATTATTTAAGGATCACAGGCATGTGAATGCATTCACGATTGAATTGTCTGTGTATTAGGTAGAATCACAGGATTCACTGTCTCTAGTGGAGCTGGTTCGTGGATGCGAAGTGCTTCCGCAGACACAGCATGTAAGCATGGCCAGAAAAAGAAAATTTTGAGTAAAAAAGACCAAACCATCGATGATAACCGTGAATCAAAGAAAGCTGAACACATAAAGATATTACAGGTAGATTTAAAAACGGACGACGCTGTCGATACTAATTATATTTTACGAAGGCAGAAATAAAACTAAGAATTTTAACTTCATCATATCCTTTTTAGGAACGTTATACTTTTTGGTTCAATAATCCATGGGCATTTATTTCTTTTACCTTTTTATTAGCTTCGAATAAGGACTAGGCGCCAAACCCTCGAAGATTACAAGAGAAGAGAAGCCCAATTGTATCTTTTTTTGATTCTAATATTTTATATCATCGTACAATTAAAAACAACTCAATTTATTGGTTGTTCCCACCGGCTGAGCAAGATGAACATTTGAGAAGCTTGTTGACTATTTATCCTAAGAAGCAACCTGTTTTTGGTCAACAATATTTGATATACTAGTAGATGCGTATACATACCGGTATATCTTAAATCCAATGAAGGGTATGTCTTAATTTCCAAAGCTGATTTCAATATTACTTTGCAAGTAAACGGCTTGTAGCTAGAATCTACAAATACATCATTTACACTTTACAAGAGTTTCCTTTAACCATGAAAAGATTGATAGAGAATATGAAGATGAAAGAGGTGATAGATTCTGAAGAGGCGGATTCCCACGTTGGAGTAAAGAAGCTGTTAAGAAAATATGAGAAATTTCGTGTAAGTGTCCCTTCCGTTGTGTAATTCCTATCAATAATGTGGTTAACGTTACTGAATAATCATATTGCGTGTTTGGTATTCCTGACTCCATCGTATTGTCTTTAAGGGAGGTATAATAACTCTTAACGATAAGTTCCTTGACGAGCACGCACATACATCAAAGGATCTAGACCAAGCCAAAGTACAAATTGGAATAGACCTCGCAGGTAAACCTAACACAAATCTTCACTTATTGTCAGCTTTTAGCATGTCGAAACTTAAAGCTAACTAAGTTGTTCCTCTTTGTCCATCTGTATAGGGTTGCAGAGACAAGTTGACAATGTTGATACTAAACTCCAGGAGCGTTTGTCGGAGCTTAACATACTCATGAACTACAAGGTTTGTAACGTTTGGAACTAGACATGTACAATGCATTCCATTTGGTTCAGGTATCGATGTCACTGATGATTTAAAGTAATTTACGACCTTCTATAGTCATCATATTCTGTTGACAGGACAAAGAATACCCCGTCAAGGCATTAAGGATATCTGAATTGAAAAAGGAAATCGAAAGTTTGAAAATTGCTCACAAGGTACATACTCCTACAATATAAGTTTATATAGATTCCATTAACGCATATGCAACATTCAATTTCGAAATACATGTACTAGAAATACACCACGAGAACAATGTGCTTGCTTAGCAGCTCATCATTTTTACCGGACACTTTTCAGGAGGAAGAAAGTGAGCTGCAACATATTGTTGAAAACGAAATAGATAAGTTCAAGAAAACGCAGAATAGTACACAGCAAGATATAACAGAGAAAGTCACAGAGGTCAATTGTCTTTCATTCAAAACTCGCTGAATTATGATCAAATCTATTTATGTTGGGATTCATTAAACATGCAAACAGAATTATACTTAAACTACAATGGACTTATTCGACTATATTTAATTTATAGGATGCCATGTCTTTGATGCACCCGAGTTTAAAAGACATGGCATTGCAGAACTTGGTGATGGAAAAGGTTAGTTAATGACGAAATTATGAATAAAAACAAGTCCTCATATAAATTAAGTATTAATCTTAGCAATACTAACCACATGTGATACGCTCGCTCAGTTGAGAGTGTAAGAAAAATCATTACAAATAACATTACCATGTGCGAATTTTCGTATTCATTACTTAAACTGTGTAATAGGAGATGAAATTTCACAACAAAGAAATCGACGATTTGTACGAAGAAAACCAGCTTTTAGATCAAGAAGTGAAAGAATTGCTGAAAGATCCCAAAACTAGTATACGCCAACAAATGTTTCCAGAATTCTTCCCAAGTAGAGAAAAGTAAGTGACTTCCATGCATTTAATAGCATTTAATATAAATATACGCAAGCACCAATATCCTATGATCTAGCTGATTATTGTGTGTGTTTTTTCGCAGATGCACGCCAGACATGGATGTTATTCTTGATATACCTACACAAGAGTGGTTACCGATATAATCTTTTTCTATAAATTGTATATGAATAAGTTATATAGACTGTGATAAAACTGTTATTGTGGGATACACTTATCCATTAATAGTGCTTTAAAAGTACATCAACAAATAAAAATGTATATTTGTACAGTGTCTCCAAGTTGTGCCTTTTTTGTTTTATGACAGATGAAGGGTTACAGTCCCAATTGTTCTGAACAAAAGTTTTCTATACCTGTATATCTAGCAAGTGTATTTGTTAGTAATTTCACACTATCCAGGTAGAATATATGAGACTTCCGCGTATTATGTGTACAGTAATTCCCCAATAGTAAGCCGCACCCGTTAGTAAGCCGCACCCCTAACTTTCGGCTCAAAATCTCGATTTTAAGCCTATACCTGATAGTAAGCCGCACCCCTTAATCACAGTGTCCAGACCTGGAATTTTACA